>JAAXCT010001069.1:0-244175 GCA_012490785.1 Eragrostis nindensis
GCTCTTTTCTCAGTGGACAGGTTGTATATCATGGCCAATGCATGGATGCTATCACAACTGAAGCTTTGGCATGTCGAGATGGGCTGCTGCTTGCAGCACGCAGGGGAGTAACTCTAGTGCAACTGGAAACTGATTGTCAAGAGTTGGTGCGGCTCTGGAAATGAAGGATGAGCAGCGATCACCTATCATGGCGCTGTTAAGATATAGATGCTTTAAGTTGTAACTTCTGTGATTTCAGCTTTTATTTTGCTAGTAGAAACTGTAATAGAGTTGCCCATGAATAGGCAGGGAATGTTGGCACAGCAGGTGGGTGAGTGGCATGTTGCCCCATCCTGTGTGCTAGGCATCATCAGACTGTAATCCTGTTTGATTATAATACATGAGGAGTTTCCAAAAAAAGGATGCTTAAGGCAAAAAAGGGGTATATTTTTAGCACTTGGTGCTTATATGAGAGAAAGACTGCTTAAGTTAGCACCTGGTTTTTAAAGTGTTAATCAAGATGGTTAGACCTTTTTAAGCACCTATTTGCATCGTAGGAGTGTATATTTTGACAGGTGCTTAATATCTTTTTGTAAGCACTTCTTCTAAGCACCTTAATTGCATTGTGCATATGCTTTAACATAAATGAAATTCTCTTTTCGTATAAAGAAAAAAGAGAAAGGGAGGACAATCCTGCATTGCAGTTTGATGGTAAAGGTCTCACTTAAATCTACATGCAAACTAAATGAGTCGTTGATTGATGAAGATTTCTGGAGGCGTATGGGGAAGCTGTCATGTCAGTAGCCAAGAAGATCAAACATTTTGTGTGGTGGCTTGCTCCTAACATTTTGGCCCTACAGTGTTCACATTTTGGCCATACAGTGTTAATCTGGACCACCGTGGAATGCACATCAATACACATCGTGTTATGTGTTGTAAGAACCATGAGGACAGCGGTCACTTGACTTTTAAATGCAAATTTGTCAAGGAGCTATGGGTTCAGATGAGCTTCGTAGATATGCATAGTCAATTGGCCGATATACACGTCTTCATCTCAATGTGTGGTGGAAACCGTCTTGAAAGAGAAGGAATGTGTTAACATAAGAGCTACAACACTGATGTGGTCACGGTGGGATGAGAAACAAGGTGACAAGAGAGGGGGGGGGGGGGGGGGGGGGGTGGGGGGTGGGAGTCCAAAGGCAGTTGCGATAGCTGGTTCAGAGTATTGAAACAGGGCAATATTTTCAGAAGGACAGCCCGGCCAAAGTTAAACAAGGTTTCAGATGGGAAAAACCAACTTCAGACACTTTGGAAATAAATTGTGATAGCATTTACTGTGAAGCAATTAACACTGGAGGATGTCATCAGAGGTCATGACGGGGGTGTTATGTGCGCAGGAAGAGGTAAAAGTATCCTATCTATTTGATGCCTTTCACAGAGATAATGGCATGTTTGCATGGGCAAGAACTGCAGTAACTGCAGTGGCAAAGGCCATAGGAGACTGGAAGAAGAGGACCTGTGACATAGAGTTTTTCGTACACCTGCAAACACTCATGATTTGGTTTTCAGCACAGATCATTATTTTACTTCAATTGCACAGGGATTAATGTCCGAAAAGCCCTCCAGGCCTCCATTATTTGAACTTTTTGGCTAGAGAAAGGCTTGGAAAAACATTTGTGCAACTACACTTAAATATGAGTATCATGTTTATTGACACACTGCAAGATGAATGAGGCTTAGTGTAACTTTGCACATACCATAGGTGCCCCAAAAAAAAAAATCTTGTTTTCTTACCGATGAGGTTTCTTTTTGTGATGACACCAAAGGGATGAAAACTAAAATGTGAGTATAATGGATTTATACATTATATGTGCAATCATATGAATGACGACGGACCTCAAGTACCTTTTTCTCCGGATAAAATAAAATATATCATCTCGTCTTTTGGCAGATTACAATATCCTAGGAAAAGAAAATTCAGATGCCCTGCAAACAAGTGACTAATAAAGTTCAGAAAAGAAAAAACAACATAGCCCTTGATCTATGGAATGAATTCAGGCCCACTTATCAAAACCTACAAAAGGGTTGCCCATCGACAAATCATGCACTTTCTCATACCAGATATTACATGATGCAGGCCGACTCAAATGAGACACAAAATCAATCCGCGCATTCCTTGACGCCCTACTTGTGATTTGGAGCAATCTTTTTTGTCTTTCAATCCACTCACTATTGTTGTTTTCCACATCTATCTCAAGCACCATTGACTCTAGTACTCTTGCATTGAACACGAAGAACTTGGCGAAGGTAACATGTGCCTTGTTGCCCTGATAGGTTGTCAGCACAATTTCCTTTAGACAAATGTCAAGGGTGCTAGTAAGATTCCGGTATTTACGACACCCTGTATTTTTCCGTGCTGACACTTCTGGCTGAAAAAGCAGAATGCACATAGAAGATGGTGAGAGCCTATCTTTAGAACAAGTGTCGGTGCAATAGTATGCGACAGAAAGAATGGAGATGGACACCATATGTAGTATGTTTAAGTCACCTCACAGTGCTTCAAAATCTTGATGTACAATTTCTCCAAGCAGGGAAGGTATTTCGTGAAGTTAATAACCGTGTCCAAACTAACTTTAAAATGTGTTAAAGCAAGGATCTTCACATTGTTCACTGCTGTCATCGATTCAACAACAGGTGATCGCTGATACAAGCACAAACATACTATGGTTAACATCATGATTGTAGAAAGGAACATAAGTGGGGAGGTCAATATACCTGAAAAGTTTTGATGCCAAACTGAAGTCTAGGATTATCAGTAGGAAGTTGCCCCAAAATACACAAGTTAGGCGCCGAGATTACTGAGATGAGCATCGTTCTGCGCGTGTCAAACCCAGTTCCACAAAGAATCAACCTTTGAAGGCAGGGTGCATCCTGGACGACGAGTTGCTGCAACATGATGCCTCCAAAACCAGGACGCACACCGATGCTTCTAAGGGTACCAGAGACAATTCGGATGCGAGAGCAGCCGATGTCCTGGGTTAGCAGCAAGCTCTCCAGGACAGGGCTGCCATCGAGTAAGGCAAACAGAGACTCCTCCGCGATTTCGACATTCAAGAGGCTGAGCTGCTTGAGGAGCGGCAAGTGCAGCGCGCCATCGGCCGTAAAATTACAGCCGCCGAAGCTTGCTACGCGAAGGGTGGAAGAGAAGCGGCGTACCGCTGCCGGCAGCGGCGGCGGAGGAAACCCAGGCGGAAAGCCGCCGGGGGTTATCCGACGCGGAATGCCGAAGTCTATTTCGAGTTCCTGGAGGTTGTCGAGGGCGCGGGACCGGAGCCAGCCGTCCACGGTGGCGGCGGGATTTTCGTTGTACTCCGAGAAGCCCTGGAAGACGAAGCGCCGGCCGGGGCCCGAGTGCGAGGAGAGAATGCCGGAGATGTCGCGGCAGGGGGTTCGCTTCCGGATCGTGGGGCGGTGGCAGAGGTCGAGGTTGAGAGGAGCGGAGCGCCATAGGTGGCGCCACCGGGAGGAGATAGCTTGCGTGCAAGCGCCATCCCTGGTGGGGAGGAGGGAGATGATGTCGCCGAGGATAGCGTCGGGAAGGCGGCTGATGCGATCCTCTTCTTCCAGTCTCCTCCTCTGGTTTCTGGTGGCCATCTCGCTATGGCCGTGCTGCGGCGGCGGCGGCGGCGGCAGGCGGTGAAGCGTTCCGCGTTTGGGAAGCGGAAGCGAATCTCTCGTTATCTAACTGATCCGATGGGCCGGATTGGAAGCGGAAGTAACAAAAGACAGCCCGTCCCGTGATGTGTCCAGCCCATTTGGTTTCTTAAAAAAAAAATTAGATGGTGGTGTTTGGATCATGGATGCTTAAAATCTATAAACCAATGTTTAGGGTAGTGGGTCTTTTAGTAGTTAAAATCTCTTAAAAGCTAGGTTAGATCAGATTATGAGATTCTTAAAAATCCATAATCTAGGTTTTAATCTGGCTTGTTTGGATCTCCTACAATTTTTAAAATCTGGTTTCTTACAATCTGATGATCTAACCTAGCTTTTATAGGAATGGAACTAAATCCAGGCACTGATGAGACGACCATGATACCTTGCTCAAAATGTGTAACTATTGTGCTCAACTCACCACAGGTGCAACACTCATCATAGTTTCTAACCATTTGCTGCGGCAATAGAGAGAAGCAAATTATATATTTGCAGAGCCACTGGGTTCTCCTAAATAGAACTCCCTATATTTTGTTTATATGATGTTTAGGACAAGGATTTTAAAATAAAATTAGCGTAAACTCTTTGTCCTTAACGTCATATAAACAAACTTGGAGATAGTACCCAGCATATGCAAGAAAGCTATGAGCCTGTTTTGCGTGCACAGTATAGTCACAATTTGATGCTACTCGATGAGATGACGTCCATGTCCCTTCAAATTGCTGATGCCATTCTTTGTGTAACATATAAATATGACTGACTGTAGATAGGAAACTGAAAGTTGTTTAAACGAAAGACATTAAGTGAACCTCTATAGCATTGTACTTCCCTTGATCTGAAAAAAAAATCATCCTCTAGCAGACAAGTCAACAGATTATCAAACTTAGGGGAATATTAGGAGTCTGCATGTATATTTGTCGTGAGCACAAATGAACTTTTGCCCTTTGGCAGGATACACACATGAATTTAACAAGATATATGCCAAACACACAGAACTATGCTCGATGTCACTAACAAAACTGAAACTGCACAGCGCAGAACCATCAGTTCACTACATAACGTACACACTCCAGTCTAGAACAAAATACCTCATCAAAGTCTCTTTACAAATTACAATATTCCAGGGAAAATGATATCAGAATAAGTGACTATAAAAGTTCAGAAAATCAGCATAGCCTTCCCATGGAACGAAATCAAGCCCACTAATCAAAACCTACAAAAGGGTCGGCCATTTTGACAAATCATGTACTTTCTCAGACCAGTTATTAAATGATAAAGGCCGAATAACATGAGACACAAAATCAAACCGTGCATCCCTTGACGCCCTACTTGTGATTTGGAGCAGTCTACGTTGTCTTTCAATCCACTCACTATTATCATTCTCCACGTCTATCTCAAGAACCATCGACTCTAGTAGTCTTGCATTCAATACAAAGAACTTGACAAAGTTAACATGTGCCTTGTTGCCTTGATAGCCTGTCAGCACAATTTTCTTCAGACTAATGTTCAGGGTGCTGATAAGATTAGACCATGCATTACTTTCCTCTGACCATTTTGGCTGAAAAAGCAACATGAACATAAGTATATATGGTGACAACCTAGATTTAAAAGAAAGTATCAATTACGCAATAGTATGTGACAAAATAATGCAGGTGTACACTCTATCATGAAGTATCTTTAATTACCTTGAAGCGCACCTTGAATATCTTGAAGTACAAATCCTCCAAGCAGGGAAAGCATTTTACGAAGTCAAAAACCGCCACATTCAAACTAAGATTGTTATGTGTTAAAGATAAAACCTTCACACTGCGTAGCACAGTCCTCGAGGAAACAACACTTGATCCCTGATTCAAGAGCAAAATACTAAGGTTAAAATCATGATCAGGCAAAAGGTACCTGGGTCCCTCATGAATTTGAAGCGAAAAGGACGTCGATACCTGAAAATTGTGTTGCCAAACTCGAGTCTCGGTTCGTAAACAGGGATTTTCCCCAAAATATATAATTTCGGCGCTGAGATCACCGAGATGACCGTTCCCATTCCAAACCCAAATCCACAAAGCAGTAATCTTTCTAGACACGGGGCATTCTCGATGATGAGACGCCGTAACGTGATGCCTTTAAAACCAGGATGCACACCAATGCTTCTAAGGGTACTAGAGACAATTCGGATGCGAGAGCAGCCAATGTCTTGAGATAGCATCAAGCTTTGAAGGACAGGGCAGCTGCCCAGTAAGGCAAACAGAGATTCATCCGAGATTCTGACATTTAAGAGGCTGAGCTGATTGAGGAGCGGCAAGTGGAGCGCGCCATCGCTGTTTCCATCCGGGAATTTACAGCCGCCGAAGCTTGCGACGCGAAGGGTGGATGAGAAACGGCGTATGGTTGCCGGCAGTGGCGGATGCGGAGGAACAATGCCGGGGATTATCGTACGCGGAAGGCCGAGGTGGAAGTGGAGCTCCTGGAGGTTGTCGAGGGCGGGGGACCGGAGCCAGCCGTCCAGGGTGGCGGCGGGATTTTCTTGGCAATCCAAGGAGCACATGGGGACGGAGAGACGGCGGCCGGGGCCCGAGTGCGCGGAGAGAATACCGGAGATGTCGAGGAAGGGGATGAGCCGCCGGGTCAGGGGATGGTCGTTTAGGTCGAGATTGAGAGGAGCGGAGCGCCATAGATGGCGCCACCGGGAGGAGACGGCCTGCGTGCAAGCGCCGTCGATGGTGGGGAGGAGGGAGATGATGTCGCCGAGGATGGCGTCGGGAAGTTGGCTGATGCGATCCTCTTCTTCCAGTCTCCTCCTCGTCTTGGCTCTGGTGACCATCGCCGCCATGGCGAAACGGCGGCGCGGCGGGGAGGGTTGGAGTAGAATCGATCGGAACAGGCGTGTTTTTCTGTTTTTCTTTTTGGAAGCAGGCGTGTGCTTTTCTAACTTTTCTAACTGATCGTATTGGACCGGATTACAAGTGGCGGAAGTGCAGACTTTTATTGTACTAGACTGCTACTCCCTCCGTTCCTTAATATAGGGCATTTTAGTGTTCGAAATTTTTCCCTTAATATAGGATTTTTTGCAGATAAAACAAACTCTGGAGTTGGTGGAGGGAAGATTTGAGTTAAAAATGAAGGATATGCTAGTCTTTTAACACTTTAACTATTTTTAAGTTTGAATGCTAGAAAGCCTTATATTTAGGGACGGATGGAGTAGTGCCAACAAGTGATTGAAAAGATTTCCATGAAAAAGACAAGAAGAATGTTAAGACTAAAATAGTATTTGCTGAATGACAACTGGAAGCAAAAATGTTGAAAGTATCAATACCTGGATGTATCTTATATATAATTTCTTTTAACAAAGAAAAAATTGCACCAGAAACTTTAGGCCAAATTATGAGGCCGATTTGTGCTAAAAATGAAAAAATTCTTTGTTTATGTCACTTTGAGTGTAACTTGCCTTCAAGTTATATCGATTGCCTTTGATAATTTGCTTGATTAGAGAAGACACATGTCAAAAGCTCACTGGCCTGCACGTCATAGGTGGAGGGCGCCCTGCACCGGAGCAAAAAGTCTCTTCCCAACTATCCCAACAATTAAAGTTTGAGAGCAAGAATACTGTGTACGAGCAAGAAATACCATGTTGATAGGCAGCATAGTACATCATACGCACAGGAAAACTACAAGCTAAAAGCAATGCTTAGTACTGTCCTGCACTGCAACGAAAATAGAAACATTGGACAGTTAAAAATCACACCCCAGTGCCTTCATCTTCTAGTGAGAGCAACTGCACTGACTTCCTATCCAAGTTTTGGTGCATATAAAATTGCACGCACGTTTGTGGCTTAGAGAAGCTTGATAACTTTCGGCACAACTCTTTGGCCTTGCTCTTACTGACTGTATAGTCAAAAGTAACTCTCATCTTTTTCAGCGTTGCCGCCCAATAATAGCTTCAGAAAAACAACTTCATGCTCAGCTCCTCTCAAGCCAGTGATTTCTACTTCTCGGAGGCAATTCAATGTGAGTTCCTCGGTTCTCCAGTTAGTGGGTTGATCACAAATGCAGCCTGATGGGCATGCTGATTGTGCCTGCAATGAGGAGCATGCTAAGACAAAATGGCATCGTTGAAAAGATTAGGAAGAAGAAAACAAGTAAAACGGTAATGATCACACCTGAATGTATTGTCGTCAAAAGTATATTTTATCAAAGAAAACATATAATTTGTTGCTAATTAATTGTGCGTCAATACATACACCAGATACTCCATCATATGAACAGACGCCCAAATTAAGTATTGTATCCTATAAAAGCTCAATAAACTCCACCTCCATTGCCTTTTATTTCTAACAGACTAGACGATGACATTTATTATGCTGGAAATAAAAATATATTATTTTTTTCAAAATTTTAAAGTATTGCCCTTGAGAGATACATAAACATATTTTGCAACACAAGCTTTGGATAGTATCAGTGCCAAACCAACTCCTAAAATTTGAATTCTCAAAGATCAGGATGTGCCCAGAAATGAAAGAAAATGCTCTCCTTTCTTTGTTATTTGAGTACATAGTCAAAAATAGGTTTACCTCCAAGTCTCTACAGGTATGAAGGAACAGCGACAATCTTCTTATACCAGTACAAAGCCTGAGCACATGAAATGAGCTAGCTCCAAAGGAGTGTCCTTCGTTGATCATCGACATGGTCAAGAACGCAATGTGGGGGAGAGCTTCTATATGTTCCATTAAGTACTGAAGGTTAAGTATTTCCTGCTGGCTCATAATAAGTGTAGACACAAAAGATCATCTGTAGGGTCAGGATGAAACAAAGAAGAGGCATGTAATTTTCAAACTAGTTATAAGACAGAAAATCGGTGTTGTTTCTGGACTAGTTAGCTTTGTATTTCTCATATATAACAGTTCAATGCAAATCCAAATCTAACATGCTAGTGCTATAAAAGTGTGTCTTCGGAAATCTCCTTTCATCTGTGAAGCATGTAAATAGAATACACTGTGCAAGTAAAAATCATGGTTTTTGATTTCTTCAAGTTCTAACTCTAAAGAGCATTGCCCCCTTTTGTGTCACCCCTGAGAGTTCATGTCCTTATGACTTTTATATCAAAAAAATAGTGCATACTCCTTCCGCACCTCCACTCCATCACAGTACATGCAGATGAATTTTGCATGGTTATTCCCAAACCACTATCGGATAACAATGTCTGAAGCTATTCTTTGGAAAATAGGACACACTTACTTAACTTGAACACTTCCTTGGATTAAATGTTAGGACTTCAGATCAGGCTACTTGTCCTAAAATAAGACCCATTACAGAAGTTCTTTCATGGAATCTACCTGATTCATCAAATGTGCAAAAATTCTATAAGAGAACAGATAGCTGTTATATCTTTATTCAACAAATATGAGTCAAAATCAGTAATGTCCCTGTAATGTTTATATATCTTTATTTTATTTCTACTTCTTTGTAGCTCAATAATGCGTGACTACACTAAATTACACAAAGCCTAACAAAATATGACATGGTAGTATCAAGCTGCACACCACAACCAAATTGAAACAAGCTTGAACCACAAGCCAGCTTTGTTGCAAAAATATAGCTTGCTAGCAAGTAAGTTTAATGGCATAATCACAAAAGACAAATGATGTGAACTCACTTGTGGATAGCCGAGCGTCATATTAAGGTTGCGGATGACCTGAAACCGATGCAATAGCTGTAGAACGCCACGACTGTGTATATCAACATGTTGCCCATACACCCAAATCAAGTGGGTGCTCAGCCGTTGCAGCTGTTCCAAATTGCCAAGCTGAACAGAGCTTGGATCATACGCATCCCTCCACCTGAGGGACACCAGCTGAGGGGTTGAAATGTCGGCAACTGGTTGATTATGGAAAAAGCAGCAAAGCAATGTCAATTTCTTGAGCGCTGACGCGTCGATGCTGATCTGCTACATCCCATTCAGATACCGCAGATCAATTCTCAAGAGGGACTTCGATTGAACAGCGAGTCTGGCCAGTCCCCTCGTGCCACGGACTCTGAGCTTTCGCAAACCTGGGCACCGCATCGAGGAGACAACGTCGCCGAGCTCGCATGGGCCATGGAACCAGACGTTCTTCAGGCATAGCTCGGTGAGCCCGGTGAACGCGCTGGAGGACGGCAAGGAGAGCGCAAGAAAGCCTAGGTCGAGGTGGATTCTGGTGGCATTCCCAAAGCAGGGCAGCGGAATGGCACCGTCCACCACCTCCTCCTCTTCCTCCTCCTCCTCCTCCTCCTCCTCCTCCTCCTCCTCTTCCTTCTCTTCCTCTTCCCACTCCACCAAGTTGTGGTATAGAAGATCACCCGAGAGGCGGTGCGCGGCGAGGGGGAGCCAGGACGCCACAGAATCAGGGGCGTCGTCTTTGGTGACGACGTGGACGCGGCGGAGCGTCGGGGCTTCAGGGGCCGCGAGCACCTCGTGGATATGGCGGTAGTCGGGGGCTAAGTCGAAGGTGAGCTCCGGCAGGAGGGTCCAGATGTGGCGCCAGCGGAGCGAGAGGACGCAGGTCCGGGCGGCTTCGGAGATGGTTTCTAGGCGGAGGAGGATGAGCACGAGGATGTCATCGGGCAGAGCGCTGAGGCGGTCCTCACCGGAGGATGAGGGATTCCGGCGCTTGGCGGCGACCTCGCCGCCGATCTGCAGAATCGAATACGAGAGCAATGAAGAGGTATGTTGGTCTTTGTTTATATCGATTTATTCTTTGGAATTGCTTGAATCATACTTTCGTTAATACACTCTTCCATTTGTCCTTGCAGAAAGAAAAGAGGCTAGAAAAGAAGTGGCTCGCGGATAACAAGAAACTAGAAGAAATAAAGGCGGGGACACACAAGCCTGATATTCATATGAGCGATAAGAATTTGTACTCCATCGTGGCCTGCATGTGTCGGTTTGTGTTGAATGAGGTGATCCATCCAAGAGGTAAGTTCTTCGATCATGAGGGCTTATTAGGGAAGAACCATAGGAGATTTTGTGAGTGGGGTGGTGCGAAACGCCCATACCAGCCTGAGACGGAAGATGATGATGACTACGATATAGACCTTAGCTGAAACAATGCCATAATTTGTAAACTTGTGATGTATTTGTGATGTTGGATTGAAATGAGGTGATTTGGTGACATTATGAAGTTAATGAGGTGATTTGATGGTATGAGTTGGTTTCATTCTGTTCATGTGTATATTCTGGTGATTTAAGTTGTATGCAGTGGTGAACTTTGGAAATAGAAAATGCTTATTTTTTTCCATGTCGGAAGCAGTAGGGGCGGATGACATTGTAGTCCGCCCCTACAGAGGGACTCTGTAGGGGCGGAGGACATTATGGTCCGCCCCTACAGAGGGAGTCTGTAGGGGCGGATGACAATGTGGTCCGCCCCTACAGAGGGTGTCTGTAGGGGCGGATGACATTTTGGTCCGCCCCTACAGAGCCCTCAGTAGGGGCGGTTTTTCGAAGCCGCCGCTACAGACCGATGTCTGTAGCGACACTTGTACAGCGGCGGTCCACATAAACCGCCCCTACAGGCCATTTTGGGCCGCCCCTACACGCCCTTTTTGTTATTGTGACGCTTGTTGATATCAATGTTAAGGTCAAGCAACTTGTCCTAACCTATGACACATTATTGCATACCGAAGTTACATTATGGCATTAACTTGATTTTCTGACCTGCAAAACTCTGATCAGAGAATGGATAGTTGTTATCTTTTTGTCCAATAAATATAAGGCACAACCTATACTGTTCTCTAATGTCCAGATATCTTTGTTTCTACTGCTCTGTCGATGAATAATGTGTGCCTACCCGAAATTAGACGTGAAGCCTAAGAAAATATGGCACGGTAGTATCTAGCTGCGCAGCACAACCCAAACTGAAACAAGCTTAACTAGCCACAAATTAGATTTGTTGCAACAAAAGCTTGGAAGCAAGTTATTTCGATGGTATAATGACACAAAGCAGCGGATGGATGTGAACTCACCTTCCGATAGAAGAGTGTAATATGGAGACTGTGGATGCCCTGAAACCGATGCAAGAGCTGCAGAGCGCCATGATTGTGTATACCATAGCGTTGCCTAGACCCCAGCACAAAGTAGGTGTTCAGCCGTTGCAGCTGTCCCAAATTGACAAGCTGAACAGAGCTTGGATCATACGCATTCCTCCACCTGAGTGACACCAGCTGAGGGGCAGAAATGACAGCAACTGGTTGATTCCGGGCAAAGCAAGAAACCAATATCAATTTCTTTAGCGCTGGCGCGTCGATGTTGAGCTGCTGCAACCACAGATGCCGCAGATCAATTTTCAAGAGAGACTTTGATTGAACAGCGAGTCTGGTCAGTCCCAGGGTGCCACGGACCCTGAGCTTTATCAAACGTGGGCTCCGCGACGAGGAGACAACGTCGCTGAGCTCGCATGAGCCCTGAAACCGAACGTTCATCAGGCAGAGCTCCGTGAGCCTGGTGAACGTGCCGGAGGACGGCAAGGAGAGGGCGAGAAACCCTAGGGCGAGGTGGATTCTGGTGGCATTCCCAAAGCAGGGGAGCGGAACGACCGCGTCAAACTCCTCCTCCTCATCGTCCTCGGGCCCCACCTCCAAGATGTGGAGTACAAGATCACCGGAGAGGCGGCGCGCGGCGAGGGGGAGCCAGGCCGCCACGGAGTTTGGGGCGTCGTATTGGGTGACGACGAAGATGCTTCGGAGCGACCGGGCTTCAGGAGCCCTGAGCACCTCGGGGATATGGCGGTAGTCGGGGGCCAAGTTGAAGGTGAGCTTCGGCAGGAGGGTCCAGATGCGGCGCCAGCGGAGGGAGAGGATGCAGGTCCGGGCGGCTTCGGAGATGGTTTCTAGGCGGAGGAGGATGAGGACGAGAATCTCGTCGGGCAGAGCACTGAGGCGGTCCTCGCCGGAGGATGAGGGATTCCGGCGCTTGGCGGCGACCTCGCCGCCGATCTGCGAGCATAGAGGTGTGCAAGTGCAGAGGAGGGAGTGATTTTTTTTTTTTGAACCTCTCAATCTTGAATACAAATGTAGTATCTGTTCGTGTACATTCAAAGAGACACAACCCACTCAAACACACACGAACTCCCCTACATCTATACCCAGAAAAACAAACGCGTCCCTCAAGAGAATATTGCACGATTATCACCACGCGGTGAGAGGTACCAGAAAAACAAAAAGTCCTAACAGATTATAGAAGAAAGCTGGCATTAAGAAAGAGACTCCTAGGAGCCCCCAGCTCTGACGCCCGCTTGACGCGGTACCAAGCGCCAAAGCCGTCGTTGCTCGACGCGTCGCTGACCGCCATCGCCGTCGCCTATCGCGCCGCCAACCGCCACAGCTCTGACGTCGCTCAACACGCCCGCTGCTCGCCGAAGCTTCAACACCAACTGCTCCTCTGCAACCCTGGACGAGCTCCCCAGAGCAGAGGTCCAGCCGACCCCCTCCTCCACCAGCTTCACCACGGCGCCGAAGAGCACCACGCCATCGAGACGGAGAAAGCAGGGAGAAAAAATTATTCCAAGCAGCGCGTCGACGCCTCCGCAATGCCGTCACGTCCGGACACATCTTCTTGACAACGGTGACCTTCACCGCCAGCAGCCAGCCACCAGTATGAAGAAGCACGACGCTCCTCACCGCCGTTGACCACTGCCAGAGCCGGGATCTTCCCTCAACCCTCCTCGACTCACAGAGAGGAAGAGGCGAGTGGATCCGCCCCCAGCAGCCATCCACCGGCAAGAAGAAGCAACAAAATCCACCGCCACCAGCACCGACGCCGGCGGGGGCACCCGAGCTCCCTCCCTTTCGCAAAGGAGAAGAAAACACACCTTCACACAGCATCACCGGAGATCTTGCCACCGACGTCGACGCCTTCGTCCCCAGATCCGCCGCCGAAGACATCAACTCTGGCCAGCCACATGGAGCCGCCGGAACCCTAACTACATAGCCTAACTAAACTACTCTACTAGAGCTAGTAGACTTTGCCGGACGACGGCTCCCCGGCTCTCCCAGCTCTCCGAGGCCCTACAGACCGCCGGAGAAGAAGGGAGAACAAGGGAAGCCGCCGCCGGAGACGGTCGCCACTGAGTCGCTCGCGCTCTCCTGTAGCAGACGGAAGACGCTTCGCGAGTTGGTCCGATACGCGTAAGCCCACCAGGAGGGAGTGATTTGGGGTTAGGCTTCAGGGGGGAGGTGAGATTATGGCCGTTCTATCTAGTTTTTCAAAAGGCCCATCAGACTAATCGATCAGGTTTATAAGATCAGGCCTCATCTATCCTGCACAGTGTCTAAAAAAAAATAAAATCTATCCTGCACAGTTTGATCTCAAAAAATGATCTCAAAAAAAAAATCTATCCTGCACAGTTGATGCTCAAAAAAAAAAAATCTATCCTGCACAGTTTCTCTCTCTCTCTCTCTCTCTCTCTCTCAAAAAAAAAAACTATCCTCCACAGTTAGACCAATTCCAATTTCGTCGAATTCTCTTTTGCAGGTTGCATAAAGTTTTGACCTTTTGAAGAGGAGTCTAGGATCCAATTGTTTCAGAAATCTATGTGAGCAGGACTGGTCGAAATGTCAATAGTTCTTGTATCCAATTTACTGCAGTAGAATGACCAGACTATCCAACGAAAACCAAGGTAGTGTCTGAATGATAGGTGCCAGGAAGCATAAGCGGTCTGCATATATACGAACAGATTGAGCAATCAATTTTGAAAACATAATTGGACAAAACTGGAACTATACGCTCAGCCAACATACTTGCTGGATTTTCCCCTAGCAGGCCACTATTTAAAAACCATTTCCATGGCAATTCATCGGTAACAGAACTGAGACAGGAAGCACAGTTCAAGGGGGGCCCAACGGTTCAAGGAGCATCCAACATTAAGAGATTGGATCATCATCATCCTATACTAACATGTCCCACCAGATTTCTTCGTCTGCAGCGCATGGTAGACTTAATCTTGCGAACAGAACGCAACATCACTCTTTAAACCAGCAAATAGACCATAAGAAATTTTAAGCTAGTATAATTACTTACCGTTACTAATAGGTAGTATCGTTACCAAATTCACACCAACCAACCAATACATCGTACCACTACCATGTTGATAGGCAGCAATAGTACATCATACACACAGGAAAACTACAAGCTAAAAGCAATGCTTAGTACTGTCCTGGCACTGCAACAAAAATAGAAACATTTGACAGTTAAAAATCACACACCACCGCCTTCATCTTCTAGTGAGAGCAAGTGCACTGACGTCCTATCACAGTTTTGATACATATAAAATTGCACGCACGTTTCAGGCTTAGAGAAGCTTGATAACTTTTGGCACAACTCTTTGGCCTTGCTCTTACTGATTGAATAGTCAAAAGTAACTCTCATCTTTTCCAGCATTGCGGCCCAATTAAATAATAGTTTCAGAAAAACAACTTCATGCTCAGCTCCTCTCAAACCAGTGATTTCTGCTACTTGGAGGCAATTCAGTGAGAGTTCCTCTGTTTTCCAGTTAGTTGGTTGATCACAAAAGCAGCCTGAAGGGCATGTTGATTGCGCCAGCAATGAGAAGCATGTTAAGTCTAAATGGCATCATTGAACGGAATTAGGAAGAGGAAAACAAGTAAAATGGTAATGATACAGACCTTGATACATTGCCGTGATAAGTTCATTTTATGAAAGAAAAACATAGCTAACTTGCTAATTAATTCCAGGAATACCATTTTTATGTTCCGAGAAAATAGTAGAGTAGAAAGATTCTTTTATAAGTTACAAAATCCTTAGCTATTGTATAAACAAAACGTATTCAGTTGACTACTGGTATGAAGCAACAGTGATAAGTATGACATAGCTTTACCTCCAAGTGTCTACTTGTCTGAAACAATAACGACAATCTTCTTATGCCAGTACACAGCCTGAGAACATCAAATGAGCAAGCTCCAAAGCAGTGTGCTCCATTGCTCATCGATATCGTCAAGACCACAACATTACGGAGAACTTTTCTGTCTTCCATAAAGAACTGGAAGTTCGGTATTTTCTGTAGGCGCATAAGAAGTGTTAACACAAGAGATCATCTGCAGTGTAGCGTTGTGATAAAAAAAAAACGAACTGGCATCTAGCTTCCAAAATATTGAGTATAAGACAGCAAATCATTAATGTTTCTAGACAGCAAATCATTAATATTCCTATGCAAAACTGGCAGATGCAAATCCAAATTGCTAATACTACATGATATTTCTTCAGAAGTCTCTTCCCATATGTGAAGCATGGAAATAGAATACACCGTGCGGATAAAAAATCGTTGTCGTTCTGGTTCTAACTCTAAAGAGTTCAAGTCCCCTTTGTAGGGGTGGAAAGTGGATGTGTCTAATTTGACATTCGCATTCGACAAAATGCTAATGTAGTAGTAGAAGGTATCATCTAAAAACGAATTCGAATCCGCATATATCTGGATTTTTTTTGGCGGATACGAATTCGAATGTGACTTGGGAAATCCTGCAGAATACAAATTCGAATAATACCATATCAGTATAAAATATAAACAGTAATTTACTCAAATACATTCCTTTCAATCAGTTTCATTGGCCCAGCTTGCTCTTCTACAATGTTAAGGCCCAGCCCATATTCTACAGCCGGTGCTCTTATTCTTTCCACGCACAGTAATGCCGTCACGCTGACGCCTTAGCTCTAGGGCAGCCGCACCCAGCAAGCAGGCAAAAACCTGGAGCCATCGGCGTCTTGTCACGTCTTACACAACACAGATCAGTCTCCTTGCTGTACGTGACGATCAGTTAGCGATCACCTCATCAAGGCCAGGCGCACCCAGGTTGAAGTTCCGTCATGCCGATCAGCCGGCAATCATCACGTAAGAACTGCTTGTTCGTGACTCCTATACACAGTTAGCTAGAGGCATTCATTCTCTGATTCACTTCAAATTCCAGTCTTTGATAACTTTTAAACAAATACCATTCACATTGTGTTCTTTTCTGTACGTTAGGAGGCAAAAGGAGATCATTTAGTTTGCATAGAACTAGTGAAGTCGATCAGCTATGGTTTCTAAATCTGCAAAGGTAGCAAAAAATAAAGAGGTACAACCTATATGGATAATCATTATGTCTATGTTGACTAATGTGCAGCATTTGATTAATTTATCTGTTTTTTTTAGAATACAAATACAATGACATCTGCAACTGGAAGTGAACCGACTGATAGTGCTAGTAATGAGAATGCATTGGATAGAACCAGTAACGTAGTGGCAATGCTACCGTAGATAGGAATGGTCAAAGCGTTGTACATGAAAGTGCTACACAAGATATGGGTGCAGGTGGTGCTGAAACTTTAAAAGAAAAAAGGAGCTAAAGCCAACAAAGTCAGAGCTCCGACGAAGAAAACCACCAGCGTCTGGAAACATTTCACTGAAGCATTTGTTGAAGAAAAAGTGAATGATAACATTATTAGGAAGGCATGCGACTACTGTAACAATGTTCTCAATGGTCAAAGCAAGCAAGGTACCACACGGCAATGGAGTCATTACAGAGCGTTCATGATTCAGTTACTAACCAAGCAATTCAAGCGAAACTTAATATGAGCAGACTAGCAGGAGAGATAAACTTAGATTCTTGGAAGTATGATGAGGAAATTAGTATCCGCTCCGCAAGTATCACCTTGCAATCATCATGCATGAATATCCATTCAACTAAGTTGAGCATGAGTATACAAATGGTTTTATCAGATCTCTTTGCCCAACATTTTCAATAAAGGGAGGACAGACTGCTAGGGCAAGGATAATAGATATTTTTCATGACAAGAAGATTTTTTTTTTTACTATTTAGCCTCTCTTAATTGTCACTTTAGCTGCACCATGGATATGTCGACTTCTAATCAAAATAAGGGGTATATGTGTGTAACTTGCCTTCTGCATGATCCCTGAGAGTTCATGTCCTCATGACTTACTAAAAGAATCATTATCTAGACAACTCTGTATGAAGCTATTATTTGGAAACTATGAGACACTACAGAACTTGAACAGTTGTTGGCTTCAATGTTCAGGCCAAGCTACTTGTTCTAACCTACTCTTTATGACATGACTGAAGTTATTTCATGACATTTACTTGATTTTATCTGACATGCAAAACTCTGATAAGAGGACAGATAACTGTTATATCTGTGTTCGATAAATATGAGTCAAAACCTGAAATGCCCTCCCCCTCTGTTCATATATCTTTGTTTCTACTGTTTTGTAGAGGAATAATGTGTGCCTACTCTTAATTACACATAAAACCTAAGAAAATATGATATGGCAGCATCTAGCTGCGCATCACAACCAAACTGAAACAAGCTTAACTACTTGAACCGCAAGTCAGATTTGTTGCAATAAAAGCTTCATAGCAAGTTATTTTAATGGTTTAATTATAATTATTAATCACACAAGGCAAAGGATGTGAACTCGCCTTCGGATAGCAGAGTCCAATATGAAGACTCTGGATGACCTGAAACCGATGCAAGAGCTGCAGAATGCCACGATTGTGTATATCGTACTGTTGCAGATTCCCCAGCATAAAGTAGGTGCTCAGCCGTTGCAGCTGTCCCAAATTGACAAGATGAACAGAGCTTGGATCATACGCATCACTCCAATTGAGTGACACAAGCTGAGGGGCTGAAATGTAGGCAACTGGTTGATTCAGGACAAAGCAGCAAAGCAATTTCAATTCCTCAAGCACCGACGCGTTGATGCTGAGCTGCTGCAAACCATTAAGATACTGCAGATCAATTTTCAGGAGGGACTCTGATTGAACATTGAGCCTGGCCAGTCCTCGAGAGCCACAGACCCTGAGCTTTCGAAAAACCTGGGCACCGCGGCGAGGAGACAACGTCGCCGAGCTCGCATGGGCCCTGGAACCGGACGCTCTTCAGGCAGAGCTCAGTAAGCCCGGTGAACGCGCCGAGGACGGCAAGGAGAGGGCGAGAAACCCTAGGTCGAGGTCGATTGCGGTGGCATTCCCAAAGCAAGGCAGCGGAATGGCGCCGTCCACCTCCTCCTCCTCGTCCTCGTGCCCCTCCACCAAGTTGTGGTATAGAAGATCACCGGAGAGGCGCCGCGCGGCGAGGGGGAGCCAGGCCGCCGCAGAGTCAGGGGCACCTTTGGTGACGACGAAGATGCGGCGGAGCGCCGGGGCTTCAGGGGCCGCGAGCACCACGCGGATATGGCGGTAGTCGGGGGCTAAGTCGAAGGTGAGCTCCGGCAGGAGGGTCCAGATGCGGCGCCAGCGGAGGGAGAGGACGCAGGTCCGGGCGGCCTCGGAGATGGTGTCGAGGCGGAGGAGGATGAGGACGAGGATATCGTCGGGCAACGCGCTGAGGCGGTCCTCGCCGGCGTCGGCGTCGGCGCCGGAGAAGGAGAGATTCGGACGCTTCGCGGCGGCGTCGCCGCCGATCTGCGCCATGGAGAAGCAGGGACGGGAAATGATTTGGGGTTCGGTTTCAGTCGGGGCTTCTTCAGACTGAAACCCATTCTCCACGTAATACCTAAAATGGGTGCTCAAACCCAGAAAACAACCCTCCAACAGACGACCCAAATACTATACACATTTTAGCCACCGCTTCCTCCGTGACCCAGAAATGCATCAATTCGCTCGGTGACCCAATCCTCAAGCGATCGATTTGATCTATTCTGTTCTTCAAAACACGGATACTTCACCAAACTCGCGTACCGCTATCGAATACCTATTCAAATACTCGGATACTCGGACACTTCTAAGATACCATGCGGCAATCGGGGGATGAGAGGATGAGCTTTAACCGCCGAAAAGAGAGAGCACGAATGGAGAGAGAGGATGCGGGATGAGCTGCGGCCGCCATAGAGAGAGAGAGTGCGGGATGGGACGTCGGAAAAGGAGACGACCGGCATTCGTGCATGGAACAGATAAAATAAAGTCAGTCTGTCTGATCGCCTGGCTGCTTTGCAGCAACTGCTTTGCAGCAGCTACAGTGTTTCAGTTATTTCTTCAGCAGCCGCAGCAGTCGCTACAGCGTTCGCAGTTATTTTTTCAGCAGCCGCAGCTGCAGCGCAGCCTGCCGAACAGGCTGAGTTTCTTTTTATTTCGCCCTTTCTCTTTTTAAATAATTATACAACATATGAATATATAAATCTATGACGCATCTTAGTCTCTGAAACTTTTATTTCTCACATTTTAGTATCTAGAACTCTTCTTTATTATATATATATATTGGCGTATCCCCGTATCCTTGTTTTTGAGAAAATAAGGTATCGAAGTATCGCCGTATCGCGTACCGGTATCTGTATCCGCGTATCCGGGCAACACAGATTCTGTTCTCTTCCTCCTCCCTCCTCACTCCTCCAAGCCCGGAAGCCCGCCGCCGCCACCGTCCCCGCTTCCCCCTCCCCGCCGCCCGCCGCCGTCCCCCTTCCCCCTCCCCGCCGCCCGCCGCCGCGGACCCGCGGTGGAGCCCGAGGCCGACAGCTCCGTCGCCTCCTTGTCCCCGCCCCACCCCACCTTGGCGAAGGACTGCACCGCTTGCCGAGCTCGCCGCCATGAGTCGACGACGAGGAAGACGAGGCCGATGACGAGGAAGAAGAGGCCGAGCTCGCCGCCATGGCGGCCGAGGCAGGCAGGACGAGCGCGTGACGGTACATAGTTGGAGCTCGGGCGGGCGCGGGAAGGCGACGGTTGCGGTGGCGCGAGGCGGCGGCGGCCGGGCGAGCGCGCGACGGCGGCGCGGAGCTCGCAACGACGGGGCAGGGGGCGGGCCCTCCATCTTCTCCTCCGTCTCGCCGAGGGGGACGCAGCTGCGCGAAAGGCGGTGGGTGGCGGTGGCCGAGCTCCCGGAGCGCGGCACACCCAGCGCGGGCGTGGCGGCGCGCGGCGCTTCGAAGCAGGCGCGGGCGTGGCGTCCCGGCGAGCGGCAGCGTCAGATTTGGGTTTGTTCCTTGGGTCTTCCGTTTGGAGATGGGGATGTTCTGGTGTCGTGTTTTCGCACTGTTCAACACTCAATTTGGGTTTTACGTCTCAAATACCGTCGGAGATAGCCTCAGGCTTCAGGTACGGCACTACCGCCGCGTTGACCAACAGCGAGTACTTTCTCCCTCTGCAAATATAAGAATTTCTTGTCTTTCAACCAACTAGTTTTATCATTCATCTTATTTAAAAAAAAGTTATATAAATATTATTTATTTTATTATGACTTGTTTTATCATCAAATATATTTAAAGTATGACTTATTTATTTTGTATTTTCACAACTTTTTTGAATAAGACGAGTGATCAAACGAGTTGACTGATAGTCAATAAACCCTTATATCTGTGGACGGAGGAAGTACCGTAACACTTGGTCATCCATGATTTTTGCAGTTTTGTTGGCCTTCATGCTTTATGAGTCTTTGGTGTAATAGGATAATGGATAGTAAGCAGTCTCTGTAAGCTCTAAAATGTGTATCATGCTTGTAGGTGCAAAGCACTTCGACCAACATCCATATTTTCATGTTGCTATGCATTACGTTCCATAAGCATCATTTTACTCCAATAGTTTGGTTCAACATCTGTTTTTGCATGTCAAGACATAGTAATGTTCTGCATATAAAAACATGAAATATGGACGTTGATAGCAACATCGGTTTATTAGAATGGAATTCCTAAATCTGTGGTACTTATGCTGTGTTGTTATGGGGTCTATGAAACTGGCTAGCTATACCTATTTTTGTAATCTGTTTACATATTATGTATGCATTATCGGGTCATGGCAATTCATATTTCGAAAATGAGCCATAAGGTTCTAGCAGGACAAACTTCAACAACCACTCCTCCTACTTCATTTGTTTTGCCTCGTGCCCATGTTTCAGCTGTACATATATTCCATATCATAGCTCTTGGATGTTTTGCCCATGTTAATGTTGTACATTCCTTTCTATATCTCTTGGATGTTGGTATCTGTGCTAAAATAATAAAGATGTTCCTCTGGAGCTTGAGTCAATCGTCTCTTGTTGATTTTGTGCAATTGTATATATACTGGTGGAGTTATGGATAATAAGTTAGTGTTATTTGGTTGGATGTGTTCTTGTTCATCTTCTCTTACTGCTTGTGGTTAGTGAGAAACATATGTTTATCAATGGCAAATAGATTTCTCAGTTGGCTGAATTTCATTTCAAAACCTTTGTGTTTCTGCAGCACTGGGAGCGGTCACTACAGGTGAAGAACCAAGAGCTAGTGTTTGCAGTGCATGAAAAGTCAATTGCTATTGCAAGATTTTAATGAAGGGCTTAGTGGTGGTTGTAGATGGTGCCTTCATGGTATATGGATCTTTCGCGTAATGATTCATTTAATGGATAGTTTCAAAGCGTGTAGCTTGCTGGTTGGTGTGAAGCTCTCTTCGGCGTGTCCGTTGTGTAAGATGCTAACGGTAGCATGATCCTACTTCCTGTGCTCTGTGGAACTTCATCATTGCAACAAGATCTGGGAATGAATATGCCTCCCATGTCTAAAGTTACTGTTGCTCCAGAAAATGAGCAGAGGAGACTAGAAAATGTCAGTTTCATAAGCGGTCTTTTCTTCAATATAACTTGGTTTGACTTCTTGTCATATTCGTACTAAAAATGCTTGCACTACTGCTGAAACATATTTACCGAACCATTACTGCACTGCAAAAAGTTTATTTTTTTGCACTTTTAGGATTACAAAATTGTGTTATCATTATATTGTGGAAGAGGGGTGTTAGAAATATCACCATAGCCAACTTCGATTCTGTGCATTGTTTTACAGCATCTGTATACTCCTGGTTTATGGAGCAAGAAAGCTGCCAACTTCTTCAGATATTGTTGTCTAATTCAATTTCGTCTAAATTAGTTGTCTTAAATGTCACTTAAGAACAGAGGGAGAAGCCTGTAGTATCGATATCTGAAGAAACTGGCAGCTTATAGATTCAATATGTCGGCTGAACTGCTAATTAAAACCTTTGAATTGTATCCGTGTAGGCTGTCACCATCTAGGAATGAGATCCTGTTTCATTGTATTCATCAGTATGGTTGATTAGTTCAGTTCCTTCTGAATCAACCAAGGCTGCCCAAGTAGTAAGCGTCATGATCATTATAATTTGTAGAAATTTGTCTTCATCGCCAACCGTGAATTGTATTTCAGGTTTACATTTTTGTTTATGGAAGTTTATTTTTCACTTCATTTTTGGTATGTCACTTTGGAAACGAAGTTAATTATATGGAGCTTGCTTTCCTAAGAAAATAAATCCGCGGTTCCAGTTTGGCCTGAACAAGATTGCCCAGGCAGAGTTTTGCCCATGTGGCTTGTGAAGATGTTCGGTTTACACAGAGGCTAACGGCTGACCAATTTGGTGAAAATTTGATTTCCTGGCAGAATTTTATGTGACTATAATTTATTTCTTTTTAAATGCATTTATGTGCCAAATGACTAACCAAAGTTGTATCGTATACTGGTTAATTCAGTATTTCTCATAAGGCGAGGAAGATGTGTGACGTCAAAGGGCATCAACGATGTTCTTCTTCCTTACGTTAGGTTTTGCACTCCAGAGACTACTTTTCGTGTGGCTTAGATTAACTAAGTTTTAGAACCTTTACTATCTCAGTTAGCAATTTGAAAATATATGTAAATATTTGCTGGAATTTAAGTAGTGAAATATTAAAACCTTGTAATACTGCCATCTAATCATTTTTTAATTGAATTTTTGCAACTATTGGCACATCTTACGGATGAATAATGGGGTAGAGTAATTAATAGAGGTCCCTACACGCATATACATCATTTTCTGTTGATTCCTGACAGGTTGAACGAACTACAACAAACATGAAACGAATGTTTATACATTGCAATCTTTCAGTAGCACACAATTTCCAGGTCTTCTCAAGTAAACTGAAATACTGACCTGGCATAGATATATACAGAATAGGTCACAAACACGGGTAACAATAAAATAATGCCACGAAGACCTCCTGCCACACCAGAATATAATTCTTACAAGATGCAGAAAAGACTAAGAAATAGCTGAAGGACCAACAAGACATTTCATCAAGCAGCAACAATGGTCCAACTCATTGCTTCAAATAAAAAAAAATGGTCCAACTCTGTTCGTCCATGCTTAATTTGCCAGCTTTGAAGCTTTACAAGTTCTCAATAGATTGATACCGCACACCTGATGCACCATGGCACTTATGTATTACAAAATAGACCCAAGGTTACTCTAAAAAAACATAAATTTGCAGAGAAGTTCATAGTACATTTATTCATCCAAACTTGTTCAATGCTACTAAATCACGATCCCGTATATTCAGTAACAATGATGTGTCAAGGGAACGCTGAAACTACTGCTTGTGCCACCTTTGTTTAGATGGAGCCTGAAATCAAAACACATTCATTTGTCAGGAAAGAATGCCGCGAGCCCAGAAAAATCCTTAACATCAAACATGGAGCATGACTAAAGATCAGGAGAAATTCACACTAAGGATCACAAATTCACAATAAGGACCATAGTGACCATGCTCCAGTCATATGCATGGATCACTGGCTCACTGCATCCCCATTACATGAAAGAAACAACAAAAGAAAGGGAAAAAAAAAATAATGACGCGTACAGCTAACAGGTTGAACAAACTAAAATAAGCATCTGGTAACGGTTTCTCTTGAATAATCAAAATCTCAGAAATGGCGCAGAAGTACAATGTAAAAGCATAGATGGCTACCAATTTGGCAGTAGCTAACAAAATGAAGAATGCCAGGCAGAATTGACCAACCAGTTCTCGGAACTGAAACAAAGTCACTACAGTGGTCAGTAGCTAGCAGGGTTTCACTCCATGCTGCATCGAGCTGTAAAATTCAGCTCTAATGTCATCACTCAACTGAAGATAAAGATGATGACAAGCTAGTATCATGTACTACATACAACTCCGGCCACTCATGCAACAACAATGCACACATATGACAGATTCAGGAGAAAGCCAGAGCCTGACACCAGTCTTGGCTAACAGAGAAATTGGTTGAGGTCATGTCTCAGACAATGAGAACAGCAACATGCAATCTTAGTCTTAAGACCCACCATGGATTGAAGAAATAATATTTATGGCAGCAAAAGAGCTCCAGCATACATAGTCATAGAATGGAATCATGAAGACGCAACAGCTTAATTTGTCTTACAGAGCACACAAACGAACCCGATAGAAAAAGTCACGAATGATGAGGCTACCAAATTTAAAGTAACAGATAAGACCAGCTTGATCCCAGATTCAGAACAAAAAAATACCTTGTTATGGGCACCTCGATCGAGTTTTTCTTTCATTCACTTGAAGCACACGAGCTTGAGGTCCAGGCAGCTCAAATGCTGCAGAAACTTAAATTAGAAAAATGAAACGTTAACTTGCCCTCACTAGCTACTAATATTAAGGATGACAAGTAGGAGCAAAGCTGTACCTGGGGTGTAGAAGCTCTGATAGGGAATAATCTCGTCCCATAACTATACTGCGACGTCGTCAGTATTTTCCTTACCCGCTTCGACCTCAGATCAATACTGAATACCCCATCTCCCGTGGCCGCGAAAACAAAACCAACACCAGCCGCAAAGTCAGTCGCAGCAGTGGCATTAATAGAGAGCTCAAGCTCGACGACTCGACTCTCTGCCCATACCGCATTACCTCCAGGAGCAACCTCCATTAACCTCACGAAGAGCTTGAAACTACGCACAGCACCAAATCCCAGCCTCCCATCCTATGTGGCGATGAGAAAATCAGGATCATACCACAAAGGCGGCAAGTTCATCACAGAGACCTCCTGCGTGCGTACATTGTACTTGAGGATGCCGTTGGGCTGCAGGAACATTGAACAGAGCTCATCCCCCACAAGGACACCGGGCCGCATCCTGTATCCAGGAATATAATCACCGGGGTCTTGAACATGGACACGCTGCTCGCGCCACGCGCCAGACTCCGATGAGTAGACGTGGATATAATGGCGGTCTCCTTTGCTGTCCAGTACTACGACGAGGAATGGGCCGCGGCTGCAGTCCAGGTGGTCGCAAGTAGGCTCTGCACAGAGCACCGCCGCGTTCCAGCAGTAGTATCGGAACCGCGGCAGACGAGGCAACGCCCTCGCCTCATCGGTAATGGGGTCCCACACAGCGAACACAAGATCCAATAAGGGCATCTTGGCGAGGAGGACGCGGCCGTGGCGTGCGTCAGCCGCTTGCCAGTCGATGCGGACGCGATCGGCGAGCGGGAAGGAGCCAGTGGGGACGAAGCGTACCTTGTCGACGGCATTGAAGAGGATGCCCAGCACGGGCGGCGTGCGGTGGAACTCGCAGAACCGGCGGCGGAAGCCCCGGCTAGAAATGAGCCGGCACCACTGCTTACAGACGAGGGCGGCGCGGACGAGGCTCACGGTGTCGTCGGGTGGGAACCGGAGGAGGATTTCTTCCAGGATCTCCTCCATCAGTGCCGCCATGATCTGCTCGATGTGATCCGCCGAGCTGCGAGCTGTGAGGGTTTGTTTTAGATTAGATTGGATTGGGGAAAACGATGGATCCCCACTCCCCAGTGTTTGGGGAAAGTGAGGGACTTTCTATATACAACCCAACACTGAAGATCTTTGCTCCACAACTCACCAGTAGACCGTCGTACGTCCGCGTGCCCACTGATGGTGCCCTTGCCTTGCACAAAGCAGAGCAGGAGTGCTCGATGCCGTGGGGTGGATGCTCCAAGGAATCGTTAACGGCCTAGGCTAGACGCGCAGCAGATCAGAGAACAGTGCCAGCACGCGGGATCTGAGGAGGGAGATGATGACGCGCTGGCAGTGTCCTAGATCTGCAGCTCGTAAGCTAGAGCTCCTTGTTTATGGAAAGGGAGAAGAGCTGAAGCCGTGCCACACCTTTCCGTCGCTCGAGGAAGCCGTTCAAGGACGCTCGCGCCGGCATCCAGATCCGCTGCAGAAGAGGACGTCGACGGGGAACGGTTGGCCGGACCGCCGGGTCGGAGCCGTCGGGGACCGCACCGCCTCTCGGCCGCCTTCGCTGTCGGAGAGAGAGGACAGGGGCGGGGCGGGGCCGGCACTGTGAGGGAGAGATGACAGGGGCCGCGATGTGAGGGAGAGAGGAAATGAGGAGGGATAAGGTTAGGGTTTGGGGACGGATTTTTATTGTGGCAGGAAGAATGGAGGGCCGTCCGATTCGTTCATTCGACGGTCACGAGAGAAGCAGAGTGGGCCAATAAGGCCTAAAGCTCGATTGGGTTATACTATACCAGGCCCAGCCAGCCTGGGAACAAAATCTACTGTTTTCATTTTCAATTAATTAGTGTACCATTACGAAGTGATTTGTAAAAACATTATATTATGTAACATAATATAAATTTTGACTGGTAGTAGATTACTTATAAGTTGTGTAACAGATTATTAAATTTTATTTGAATCTAATTGCTATTTACCATAGTTTAAATGAAATTGTATGCTTGTCAAAAGTAATTTCAAATTGAATATATGTACCTCGAAAATGATGCAAAAAAATGCTCAAAAATTATGTTCAGACTTATATGTTCCATTAAAGCCCATTTCGGAGAGGGAGATGAAAAACTCAATTGATTTTTATGGACAATCAAATCTTATATATCAATTACCAAAAAAATTTATAATAATATCAAAAATTTATCAGAAAATTCTATAAATCGGCATGACAACATTTGGGTGTACAAGCTCTCCATAAAAATTTCAAATGATTTGACTAAAGTGGGAATATACATTGTTTACAAATGGATACATTACTCTTATAGTTTCATACAACTTAGGTCAAACATTGAAGTTTGCATCACTTGAAACACTTTTGAACACACATGGGGCATAAATTTGGACACAAGGTTACTTTACCTTAATACGAGAAAATATGATGTAACATTAGCAATTGTTATAACAGAATCATATGAAAATATTTATCTTAGTGATATAAATTTTGAAGAAAACAAGTCATATGAAACAAATATGCACATACGCGCAGACTACACTTGGTCTGCACAGACCCCGTCAGTTGCAACGCATCGGACATCCAGTCGCAACACACTTCAATACCACAGTTGCAATGCATATCGATTACAATGAAGTGAATGGCGAGTTGCAACAAGAGTTACGCCAGTTGCAACACGATGTATAATATATTTCGTGACATCAGTTACAGTTGGGTGAGTCGTCAGTTGCAATCGTGGACAATATCGGTTGCAATTGTCGATCACGTTGTAACTCACAGTGTCACTTGTTGCAACTGGCCTATGTTGCATGTTGCAACTGAGGGTCTGTGCAGATGTGAACTAAAGTGCACATACCTGCAGAATAGACATTCAGTATGTATAATATATTTCGTGACATCAGTTACAGTTGGGTGAGTCGTCAGTTGCAATCGTGGACAATATCGGTTGCAATTGTCATCACGTTGTAACTCACAGTGTCACTTGTTGCAACTGGCCTATGTTGCATGTTGCAACTAGGGTCTGTGCAGATGTGAACTAAAGTGCACATACCTGCAGAATAGACATTCAGATATATATATATATATATATATAGCAGTAAACATACAAACTTATATTCTTACTTGAAAGACTTGATTTTAGACGAAAATAGAAAAAAGAATCATCAAATTTGGAGTTCGTATGAGAGAGAAATACCTATTATAAAATTTAATTCCGGATGAAAAAAAGAAAGTTGAATTTTGCTGGTGTTCGTCAGCACCTATTTTTAGAGGCAGACCACCTTACCTACCGCCGCTAAAAATAACCTGTATTTTTAAAGGCGGACCGTAACGTGATCCGCCGCTAAAAATCGAATTGCTGACGTCAGCAACAATTTTTAGCGACGGACAACATTATGAACCGCCGCTAAAAATGCTGAAACCATTTTCAGAGGCGGATTTCGTGTGAACCGCCGCTATACTAAAACCTAGTCCGCCACTATAGTGCCGTTTTGTTGTTGTGTTTACTGCCGTTCAAGGGTGTGACTGCGAGTTGATTCATGAAATATGAAAGGGCCTTTCTATAAAATGCTGGATGCATGGATAGCATGCAGCGGCGAGATTGAGATGACAGGAATGGTCACGACTTTTTTGGCGCCGCAAGGGGAGAGCCTATACAACAACCGAGTGGCAGGCCAATACGATGAAGCGACGTGGCGGGCCAAAGTTCCTGGCTTCCTTGACTCTTTTGCAAGCAAGGATACGACTGAAGCCCGCGAATGCCAATTTTGCTTGAGCGCGTGAGGACCATATAGATACTATATGCATTCTTTAAGACTCAAGATTCAGGTACCAAAATAAAACTTATGTAAGCTTCATGACATTGGAGCACTTGGAAACCCAAAAGGTATGAATGTTTTAGTGATTGGATGACCTTTCGTATGTGACTAACATTTTCATGTATGTTGTTGATCATGGTCACATACGAAGAAAGCTTCATCCGATGGTGAACACATTATAAATCTCGATGAAAAGGATGATTGGTTGCCTCGACAACTTGAGACATTGGACTTGATGATCGGAGTTGCGGTCGACAAGATGGATCAAATCTAAGGACATGCTAGATCCAAGCAAGTGTCGCTTGGTTAGATGTTATCTTAAGTCCATAGGAAAAATCGGACTATCAAGGGGGTTCAAGTTGGTTCTCTTGGGTACTCAATAATGTAGAGATCTTTGGATGCATTGTGAGTCTCTCGGACACTTGGAGCAGAAGAGAACAAGTGGAGGAACCAAAAAGGATGAAATTGGAGTCGAGGACCAAGACAAGATCAAGATCAGCTTCAAAAGAAGCCACCGTATGATAAAAAGGTAGCTAAGAAAAGGACACAAAGCCTCTTGCCCTAGCCGCCATGGGAGCCGCCGCCTCGCCCACCGCCTTTGGCCCCCCTCCCTTCCTCCCTCCGGCAGATCGCCGAGGGTCGAAGGGAGCGGGGGTCCCCTCTCTCCAATAATTTAGTCTAGATCGAGTCCTAGATCGAGTTTTAAATTAGGGTTGTGTTCTTCCCATGCCAAGAGTTTTGGTGTTAGGGATTTGTTTCCTCCTCTTCTTCTCCGTCGACGGCGAAGAGGAAGGGTGGATTTGGTCTCTCCATGGCGGCTCCGATGAAGGTGGCGGCGGCGACGTCAACAACTTCATGACGGCATGGAGAATCAGGTTTCCGGACGGCGACATGGAGGCGGAGATGATGTCGCCGCCATGGAATAAAATTCTCCGGGCCCTTCTCCGTTTTATCGTGATTAGATCCAATCACGATGGAGGCCTAGTGAGATCTTGGGGTCTAGTTTCTCTTCTTCTTCGGTGGCAGAAACAAGAAGAAGGGAGACATGAGAAAGAAGAGGATGCACAATTTCGCCTACAGGAATGTTGGCCGCCATTCATGGGTTTGTGGCACTACTTGTGGTTGAGCCGTCTATGGCACACGAAGGCCACTTGCCTGTGCGGTCATCCGTACGGACCGTCACACAGGTTTGGAATTGAGTATTGGAGCTACATGTTGAGTGATCTTGGTTGTAATCTCTTTGTTTTACAGAGTGTTTGTAACTTGAGGATGTTCTCAACTTTTTAATATAACTCTTCTTTCTACGCAAAAAAAAAAGAAGCCATCGTATGATACGGTGCCAGTCACCGTATAATGCGGTGACTGCGAGAGAAAAGTCCAGAGAAGAGGAAGATCTGGCAGGATGAGCTGAAATCACCGTATGATACGGTGAGGTGGTCATCGTATGATACGGTGGTCACCGTATGATTTCTAGAGAAGGAGGAGTTCCTGAAGGACAGATGAGATGAAGCCACCGTATGATAAGGTGGTGGTCACCGTATGACACGGTGATCACAGGAGATGAAGTCCAGAGATAGAGGTTCCTCTGGCAGGTGACAGAAGAGTCACCGTATGATACGGTGCTCCCAGTCACCGTATGATACGGTAGATCCTAAGGTGACTCTGTCGACAGACTGCTTTTTGGTAGTGGCTAGTTTGAGGTTGGAGGCCTATATATAGCTGGTTACCTGCCCCTTTGGAGGTCTCTTGGCCGTTGGAATAATTGAGGAAGATAGTGAGAAGCCAAGAGCAAGGAGGAGAAGCACTTGAGAGGGGTTTGGAGTGATCCTAGTACTTGAGAGAGTAACAAATTTGCATCTATTGATCTCTAGGCTAGGGAGTGCTTGCGAGAGTCAAGTTGGGCTGTTACTCTTGGTCTATGGCAAGGCCTAGACTGGTTAGACGTAGGTGTTGAGAGCTGTCCAAGGAGAGTGTGGAAGCTAACACAAGTTTGTACACGGACTTGGAGCTTCCCGTGCGAAAGAAGCATCACTAGTGGAGCGCCCTTTGGCAAGCATCAAGTGCGGAGCCTTATCTCCGGAAGAGCATCCGTGGAGAGCCCGGCGGGACGTGCCCGTGAATTCACTCGGAGGGTGAAATATGCTCTAAGAGGGATCGCCATCGAGCGGAGGGACAGGGTCGAGACTCTGGCGGGAGTGACCCAACGTGGAGTAGGGGAAGTCGCCATCTTTCTGATATCACGGGAAAACATCATGAGCATTTCTATCTCTATCTCCTTTACTTACTAGCTTTTACATTTCCACATTTACCTTTATAGCATGATAGGTTGTTTCTTGGTCTCTTCGTAGAATTGCTTGTTAGAGTGTTGCTCCTTGCTAGACTAGATTGTGTGCGCGCTTGGCTAGCTTCTTTGGTACACCAAGTATTTTTGAAAAAAATATTGAATCTAGTTTTCAAGAAAAGTTGAACATGGTTCTGAGAATGTTGTAGCACGGTAAAAGAAATGGTGAAATAGGATCATAAATGTTTGAATTAAGTCATATCCGTATTTTTGAAAAATGTTGAATCTAATTTCTAAAAATGTTCAATCATCGTTGTGTAAATATGTTAGAGAAATGCAAATGAAATGTTGAACCAGGATCCCTAAAAAGTTGAATGAAGTTGTCTTATTTAGAAAATGTTGAATGTACTTTCGAGAATTGTCGAAGCAGGGTTCGGGATTGTTGAACCAATCTAATTAAAACAACGTATTACCTGAAGATCATATAAGGGATCACAAGATTCAAACAGAGCTCATCAGATTCCTAGATTTGCAACGCACGATATATCAATCTTCTTATGATGGAGCCGAATTTCACTCTTCCAATAAGCTAACAGACCACAGACCACAGACCTTTAGGATCATTCGTGGCTGCATCACGCATATTAATATTGTAATGATATATCGTGTCATGCAGCCACCATATGTAAACAGTAGGACACCACGAATACAAGACACGATATATCATTACAGTATTAAAATGCAGCATCATGCATCATACATCCAGGACGGGATGCGCTCACACTACTACCTAGCAAATAAAATTGCATGCTTACAGTCACACGCTGGTGCCTTGCTTCTCTTGTGCAATCAAGTGCAACGACCTGCTGCCTGAATCATGCATATAAAATTTCACGCATGATTCTGGCCTATAGAGAAGCTTAATAACATTTGACACAACTCCACGGACTTGATTTTACTGACCGAAACATTGAAAGTTCTTCTCATTTTTTCCAGCACTGCTGCAAAATTAAATAGTTTTTTTCATGAAAAAAAAACTTCATGGTCACATCGTTTGAGGCACGTGATGTCTTCTTGGACGGAATTCAACAAGAGTGCAAGTTTTAGGCATGTTGATCACGAATGGAGACCCATGCAGGTTGTTTTCTGTGATAAGCATACTAAGATTACTTGCATCGTCAATACTCAAATAGCATCATGTAGAAAGGGAAAAGTATCATCGCCTTGATATATGCCATTAATGGTTTTTTCTATCCCCCCCCCCCCCCCCCCCCCCCCCCCCCCCCCCCAAAAAAAAAGTTATATAAGCTAATTAATTACAATAAATATAGGAGTATATGCTCAAAACACCGACTCCGGTATGACCAAATGGCGCGGCTGACGATCGAGTGCGACATGAAGGATACAATCGAATATCCCGGGCTGGCAGAAACCAACGTATTTATAAGCCCAACTATCCCCAAACTGACTTGTAACCCTAAGAGCATCTCCAACGATGCCCTTATCTCCACTCTTATCTTGCTTTTGAGGGTGGAGAGAGCAAAAATCGTCTCCAACAAAGCCCTTATCCTTCCCCTAAGGATGAGAGGCCTCTCATCCAGGGCCTTGCCGCCCTCATCCGTAGGAGCTCGGCCGAGCCCCCTTATCCGAGCTGGTGGGGCCAGCAACCACTTCCCGCGCTGTTGGAAGCTTCCCGCGCCATGGAGACGAGGTGGCGCGGCAGCCCGAGCGCGACCACCGTGAGCTCGCCTCCACCAAATCGAAGGGTATTGGGCTTGCCTCCCAACAAATTGATGTTGCCTCCTTCAAATCAGCCATGGCTGAGCTTGTCTTCGCCAAATCGAAGAGGATGGATGAGGAAATGAGTGAGGCCATGGCGTGGCTTGATTGGGGTGAGGAATGGGAGGGGATGGATGATTCGGGGGAGAGAGAGAGAGAGAGAGAGAGAGAGAGAGAGAGAGAGAGAGAGAGAGAGAGAGAGAGAGAGAGAGAGAGAGGAAGGGGAGCTGCCATGGGAGGGGAGGAGCAGAGAGAGAGAGAAGAGAAGGAGAGCTGCCATAGGAGAGAAGTGGAGGCCGGTGGGGAGTGGGAGCGGTGGGGAAGAAAGGAGAGAAAGAGAGAGATAAAGTAAAATAAAGGTGACATGTGGGGTTAGCATAAATAAGGGCTGGATTTGAGAGGATTGTTGGAGATGTGGGAAGATAAGGAGGTAAAAAATGGATGAGGGGGCTCTTATATGATGGAATAGGGGGCAAAAATAAGGGGTTCATTGGAGATGCTCTAAGCCAGTTTACTTTGCGGCGGCCACACACACGATGTGACGTGAATTTTTGCTTGTTTATATCTCTTCTAAACCAAAGAGATCAATCAGATTACTTTGCGTAGCAGTACCCGACCGTGCCGTGCTTGATCTCATAGTGCAAGGTATGTTGATCCGTTCTTTTTTTTTGGGCCACGTCAACTGCTCCATTCATCTACGTATCCTCACACCAGACCTGCACTTCTGCTTTTTTATTTTATCTTTGAGATTCAAACAATGTGTGCTTTTTTATTTTATCTTTGAGATTCAAACAATGTGTACGCTTGCTGATTATACAAAGAATTAAAATGCGAAACCATATTCTGCACTTGCGACTCTGGCCTTTATCGCCAGACGTTCGGGTCGGGTCTATAGCTACAAACGCAAAGAGAATTCTATATATAGCAGAAAATAAATTTCTATAAATTGACCATCCTAAGGCACTGTGCTATTAATAGCCCAGTATTTAGTATTTGCGGCTCCTATGTAAGTGCCATCAACTGGACTCTACACCTACAAGGCTACACCATATCATATCAAACAATGAAAGAGCAGCTAGGTAGAATTAGCTAGTATAAGCATTAGCAAACGTTTGTAACAAACCAACTAGCCCAACCATCTCCTCCGCCAGGCCAATCCATTCTTGGATCTGCAACAGGGGGTCAGCTGTAGTGCCTTTCATTCAAGTCTTCACCAATGACATAGATCTTAGACAATATTTTACACTTGTAAAAAGATGATTAAATCTGACTAATTATGTGAACAGAACGTGGAGCATATAACACAGATTGCAGCATTGCAACATCTCAATATTTCTTAAGGGTACAACGTTGACACGCAACCTACTACACCATATACGAGAGAACTGCAAGCTACAAACAATGCCTAGTACAACCTTGGAACCAGAATAAGACAATCGTCCGTGCCTAAGAGTAACAACGTGATACCTTCGCAGCAAACAGATACATCGATTGCTTATTGCCAGGATCACTATACATGTAACCTTGAATGTGTGTTTCTGGCAAAGAGAATCTTGAGAACTTCTGAAACAGTTCCAAGGCGGTGCTTCTACTGATCGAACAATGGAAAGTTATTTTCATACTTTTCAAAGCTGTCGACCAATTGAATAACTGTTTCACGAAAGTGACTTCATGCTCAGATCCTTTCAGGTTAACGATCAGTACTTCTTGGAGGCAATTCAACAAAAGTAGCTCGATCCTCCAGTTTGTTGGTTCATCACAAGTGCAGCCTGATGGACATGCAGGTTGTGGCTGGAACAAGAACAAAGCTAAGACTAACTGGCATTGTTGAATGCATCAGTAAAACAGACAGTAAAATGGAAAGTGTTATTGTCTGGATGTATGTTACCAATATTCAATAGTTGCATTTACCAAAGAAAAACATATATTTGCACAGAAACTTTGGGGCCAAGGAGCTGTAAGAGTTAGCTAGAACATGTAGTACACAAAGATCATGTCAACTAGTGCTAATTGGTGCATGTGCTAGATTATTTTTCTGTTATTGTTTGAGCAATGAGGAATAACATAGAGTTACCTCCAAGTCACTATCTAGCGACAGGAACAATCTTTTTATACCAGTACACAGTCTGAGCACATGATACAACCCGGCTCCAAAGGCATGTCCTCGATTGACTACCACTACGGTCAAGACTGCACTGCGAGGGAGGAATGTTATGTCTTCCAACAAGTATTGAGAGTTACATATGCCCTGTCAAATAAAAATATCGTACGTAAAGGTCAGGATGAAAAGAGACTACTTGAAGAGAAAAAGGTACACATAAGCATTCAATTTCTGATGCAAAAACAGAAGTCTTGATTTCTGCCCCGAAGGTTGCACTGGAAAAATGATCAAATGAACGGTTCCTAAATTAGGATACTTGTTTCGAGGTTGTAAATTCAAGCTACTGTGTTTGAATTAATAAACATTATTAGCTAGGACACTTGTTTCAATGGTTAAAGTGAAGCAACTCTTTTCATTCTGCCACACTAAAGATTCATGTCTAAGACATATCTGAAGTCACTCACTGGAACTCTCTAGTTTCATCCTACATGAAACGTCCCTGTCCAAGTCAAACTGTCAATCTTGAACCCATCAGGAACCAAACCTCAATTGCAGACATTACGTTCTAATGTCATCATTTCTACTGCTTTTGCCCTCAACAGCTAAAGTAACTGAATAATGCACGAATTTCTTAAATTAGATAATACAGGCACATAGATCTTTGAACTACATGTGTGCTAATTCGATTCCATAACTCCACAACTCACCTGCAGATAGCCGAGTGAGATAGTAAGTTTGTGGATGACCTGAAACTGCTGCAAAAACCTCAAACAATTACGATTGTGTGACCTGTTCAAAGAGTCATGGTGCCCATCACCATGTACAAGGACAACGTTTGGAAACACCAGCTGGAGTTGTGCCATCTTGCCAAGCTGCATAGAGCTGTGATCATACACATCTCTCCAGCAGAGCGTCACGAGCTCAGGGGCTGAAATGTTGGCAATGGGATGATTCCCGACAAAGCATTGTTCCAATGTCAAATCTTTGAGCCCCGGCGCATCGATGGAAAGCTGCTGCAATCGAACCACCTTCCACAGATCCAATTGGATGAGAGACTCCGAGTGAACGCAGAGACTGAAAAGCCCGCGGACGTTGCGGACACTGAGCTTCTGCAAGCACGGGGACCTTTTCGAGGAGACGGCGTCGCCAAGCTTGCAAGGGCCATGGAGCCTGAGGCAGCTCAGGGAGAGCTCGGTTAGCCGAGCGAAGACACCGGCGAGCGGCAACGCGAGGCCGAGGAACCCTCCGAGATCGAGGTTGACGGCGGTGGCTCCCTCGAGGCATGGAAGCTCAAAGGCGCCACTTTCCTTGTCGTCATCGGCACTCCTCGCCGTCGCCGACACCCGGTTCATGAAGATCAGGCAGCCGGAGAGGCGGGGCGCGGCGACGCGGAGCCAGGCCGCCACGGGCTCGGGGGCGGTGTCCAGGGTCCCCACGAGGAGGACGCGGAGGACCGCTTCATGGGCGGCGAGCGCGGAGGCGATATGCTGCGGATCGAGGGAGAAGGGGAAGCGGAGCTCCGGGAGGAGCGCCCAGATGCGGCGCCAGCGGCGGGAGAGGACGCTGGTCCGGGCGGCGGCCGCGGTCTCTAGACGGAGGAGGATGAGGACAAGAATATCGTCGGGGAGGCCGCTGAGACGATCCTCGCCGTCGCCGGCGTCGGAGGGCTCCGCGAGCTCGCCGCCGCTCTGCTCCATGGCTGTTGTTCGTTTGTTTGTTTTTTGTTTTGTTTTTTTGTTTTTTTTTTTTGGGAGAAACATGTGGACGGCTAGGTAGGGGTTTGCTCTCCTCTAGTAGTGAGTGACCAGAAGCTCTGACGGGCCGGGTGCAGGCCACACATTCCTGGATCGTGCTTCTCTATGGGCTATTCCAAATGGGCCGCTCCAAAATTTCTGGATTTGCAACGGATGATAAACCGGCTAAAAATAAAGTTCTACCAAAGAATTCTACATGAAACCAATTCTTACAAGTATGTTGTTACAACGATAATAAATCAGAAGACAAAAAGAAAGCAACTTACTTAGAGCAGGCCTTATGGTTGCGCTCACTGTCGGCGTAATAAAAATCTAGCATGGACAACAGTTAAAATGCGGCGTCAGAGAATGGTGCAGCTTCCAGGGACGTGCAGCCCTGTGGCTCACTGCTCTTCGCCCGCTCTCTGTCGACGTCTCGCTACTCGGTCACTCCATTCTCTCTCATGCTTTCTCTTTCCTCCACGTAAGATTTAGCCAGCTTCCCACCAATCATAATACTTGCTCTTACCGTTCACCAAATAATGAAGAATTTACTTGTTACTCCCTCGAGTCCAAATGTTAGTGGTTCCAGGTAAGTACTAAGTTTTTATTTTTGACGTAAATAAGGTAGGAGAGGCTCCCACTGCTCTTGGTCGGTACTAAGTTGTAAGAGTAGCTTGTTTATACTAACGGTCCAAAATACCCAATCATATGATATTATGATGGAATTGCATGAGTCATTTTCTACCGTTTGGAACTTGAATAAATGTAGCTTGGTATTGCATAAAAAATCAGGTTGTAAGCTGCCACTGGCCACCAAATTAGCTTCATTATCTAACAAATACAATGTATAGAGAATTCATATTTTGAAGGGAAAAAAATAAACTTTGTGCATACTTCTCGTATGTGCTCCATTTCAAGGTGTTGATTGAATGGTTAATGGTAATTCTAATTCCAGCACCATTTGTAACATAGTAGCCACAAAGAATATAAGTGGAACATGATCTCTCTACTCAGACGGCCACAAAGAATATAAGTAGTATACTGCTTTTCGATCTTCAATGAGTCAAATAGATCTTAGACACTCAAGTTTGTAAAAGAAATACTAAATCTCCATACAAGTTAGCATTACATTCATCATTTCAACCACGGAATGCAGTAATATAGCCTAGAGCCCGCACCATGGGATGGTACGATTGTAATATTATTAAGGAAACGTACACACTAATATTTAAATATTTAATAGTTCAAAAAATATTTCAACATTTGCAAGCAGCAGAAGCTTGAAACAAAATTTAAGACAACACGTTCTCAGTAACATCTTTGTGACTCAGAGGCTGCTTGGTTGCCCGCCTCTGTTTGCCAAGCCACAACTGTGGTGTAGTGCAGCCGCAGCAGAAAAACATGTGCTTGGTTGTCAGCCGGAACAGCAATCGCCAGAGCAAAATAGACTAAAAAAAGTGTGGCGGGGATTTCTGGCCCCACAAAGTGTGGCGAAGGCCGGCGTGGCTTGGCCAGTCGTGGCCGGAATCCAAACACCCCTCAGTCTTCCTAGCGAAGCAAGTGAAGCAACTTGGGACCACCGCACTGAATGTAGAACTTGGTGCACATTAATTTCCGGTCCAAAAATACTAGATGCAACTCCCAGGCCTGGCTTTCACTTAGGCCAGTCTCAATGGGAGGTGTCATGAGAGTTTCATAGCATTAAATCATGTAACACATCAGCATTTTTGGTGACATGGCAGGGTCATTATGAGGAGGGAGAAGATTGGAGTTTCATCCCCATGAAACCCATCTGGCACAGTTACCAAGTCTATGAAACACAATGAAACTTCATGCTCTGAACAATGGAAAACCATTCCCATGTTTTTCAGCACTGTAGCCCAATTAAATAGTTGCTTCATAAAAACAACTTCATGCTCCGCTCCTTTCATGTTGGTTATTTCCATTCCTCAAGGCAATTCAACACGTGCTTACCGGTCTTCCAGCTCGTTGGTTGTTCACAAATGCAGCCTGATGGGCATGCAAACTCCTGGAATGGAGGAGATCAAAAAGAAAAAACTCCTGGAATGGAGCATGGTATGACTTAGCTAGAATTTTTGGATATATGTCAAGGAGAGTAAAACTGCAAATTAAAATTATATATGCCCGCATATATACCAATAGAACTTTTCCAAAAATAGCATTGATAATTTCTCTTTTAGCCAATTAGTTGGACAAGTATATGGTTGATCCAATTGATTGCACCAATATGGTTGTTGTGTGGCCATAATGGTATGTACAAGAGCAACATATATATGCATTTGATGTATTGCATACATCCTAAGGCATTTATTATCAATAATCCAAAACAAATGACAGCATGGCTCTCGCTCCCGTCCGCGCTCTCGCCCGCACCGCCGCGACCACCGCCGCCGCCTCCACCGTCGCAGCCCCATCGCCCCTCACCGGCGCACCATGGCCCCTGCTAGAGCGTCGTCGCTGCCCGCCGGAGCTGGAGTTGGAGATGGATGGCGATTACTCCCCTCCGGTGCCTAGCGATTTCGACTTCTCGCGAGGTCGACAGTTTCAAGCTGAAGTTCACGATCATCTTCGTTCCTCGGTACATCACCCTTCCTCTTCCATTGATGGCTATTTCTTCATGCTTGCTGTGTTCCGTCGCTTCACCTTTCGGCTCACGGAAGAGTCGGTCAGTTTGGCTTTGCATTGGGTTCTTGGTGGCACCCCTGCTGGTTTTCATGTTCGTGCTGAGTCAGAGAGGCACTTTCGTTTTTCTGTGGCATCGAAAGCTGTGGGTTTACATATTCGATCTGTTGAGAGGTTTACCACCTGGAACTTTGATCTGTACTGCTTTCTCTGGAGGGATGGAACTCCCAATTGGCGGAAAGATGAGATTGTTTGGAACAAGGAGCAAGAGAAGGAGTGGACAACGGTCACATACAAGAAAAGCTCTCGGCAGAAGAAGAACAGAGTCTCCTTTGCCAGAAATTTAGTCCTTCCTTCCCCAACTCAAAAATCCAAACCAACCTCAGCTCACCCGGCGAAAGTTAAACCTGCCATTCTCCCTGTTATTTGTTCGGTTAGAATTGGTGATCTTCTCTGCCCTCTCCCACCTGGTGATCTTGAGCGTGCTCGCTCCTCTGCCCCTCAGGATCATACCTTGGTTCCTGTGCAAGATGTGTATAGCAAGCTTCATGAAGCGTTTGAAAATTTTCAAACACCTCCTGCCGAGGGCCAGAGGGCGGCAACAGGCCATTGGTCGTCGGGCTCCACTTGGGCGACAGAAGTCAATGAGGGAGACCATGCAAGAAAGCTCCAGCATTGGCCGAGTATCCAGCAAAAGGATAGTGTATCTCTCCAGGGGGCCCACGGCCATCAGAAGCTTAAAACCCCTCTTATCTCCTCTCCTACTCCCAACGCTCCCCTCCTTTCCGGGGATGAGCCCTTGGGCAGTCCGATGCATTTGATAAGCTGTGAGCAGAGCGCCATAGCTGATAGGCCAACGGCAAGAGAGAGAGAAAGAACTGAGGATTTGGGTCAATACAAGAATCCCACTCAGATTCGCAGTAATGGGGATAGGCTTTGCTATAGATGCCTTAGTCCTAGTCACTTGATTAAGCACTATCAGAGCAGAGTTAGGTGCAGATACTGCTTTGGTTATGATCACATTGAGCGTGACTGCTTAAAAAAAAGTTACACTCAGCGCTCAGAATGGAGAATCAAGAAACTGTCAGCAGTGACACAGGCCCACAAAGAGGGAGAGGCCCAAGGCCCAACCCAGTCATCTGCTCAACCTGACGATTACACAGCTACGAAAACCAGCACTTGCCGCGACCCCCCAGACTTCACCACTACTGCTGTCCTCGGCTCCGCCCACTCAGCTTCAGAGAGTGTGCACGTCCAGAGTGACAGCAATGGCAAACTTCGCCATTGATCCATATCCATTCTTCCCACCGGAGATGGACATGCACCATGGTGGCCCGAACAAAGTTCCCAGGGCTGAAGTGTCGCTGAGCGGTGAACCCATCAGAGCTCATGAGGAGTTCGTCATCGCGATCGATGAAGACAACGAGATCAACCCGCCTGACTACGGTATCTTCTTGCAGCAGATTAGGCAGTACATTACTCATGAGATGCATCTCTCGGTCAGATACTGTAGAACCCACCCTCATGGCGTAGGACTCATTCAGCCAGGCAGTGTCTTTCAGCGCGATCGTTTGTTCGCTGCTAATGTGCATGAGATTGATGGTTTCCGTGTCAGATTCATCAGACATGATAGGGCGCAGAACTACAGACCTTATCCCTATGCCCGCTTTGGTTGGATCATGATTTTAGGATTCCCTCTAGACTACATGAATCTGCATCATATTGACCAAACGGTGGCTTCCTTTGGTAAGATGGCATACTGGCATAACAACCCACTGAACAAGGCTTTTATGTTGGTGAAGTGCTTGTACAATGAGACAGATTCAGTTCCCTCAAGCATTGTTTTCAGGAATGGGGAGCAGCAGAATTGAACTGGCTGGTCTTGGACTGCTCCAGCATATGTACTCAACTGGGAGGACTATGATCAGCCTCCACCTAACCTAGATGCAATACCTGAAGATGGCAATCCACATCCACTACCACAGGTCATGCAAGAAGAAGGAGAGTACATGGAGAACCTGGTCAACCAGAACTTACAGGAGGGTAACTTTGGGGCTGGCCATGCTTGGGACAATGCAGTTCTTCAGGCTGGTCTTCATGGCTGGCCTGCATGGCCAGACAATGTGGGTGAAAATCTTCCAATGCAGCCAGTGAACCCAGGACCACAGCAAGCAGCTCCAGCCCAAGAAATACACCTGGATGATGAGGCACCACACACACTCTTGTAATCCAGCAAGGAAGAGGACAGGAAGCCATTTTCAACCTGGACAACACTCAGTCAAGGCAACTGCCATTCATAGATGCACATGCATTGGGTCAGCAGCCACAGTGGGTGCAGCCATTTCTCTCTCAGCAACTCTTGGACATGGTAACGCAAGCTCTCCGTGACTTGAATACAAGTGCTTGGTGGAACTCCACTGTGCCAGTTTCAGTGAATCTTCCACAGATCAACATCAACTTAAATCTCAACCAGGGAAACACGAGAAACACCAGTCACAGCGCACTCTCAGTGGTAGATTATGGAGCAAACTACCACCTTGAGCAGCTGCCTGGTCCTACCTCAGGTTGGGTGGTACCTGGAACTGCTTCTCATGATCATGAAGCTGGCTCTTCCTCCTCAGCTCAGTTCAATTATGATGCAGCTATGCAGGCTCAGATTCAAGAGCAAATCCTCCAATTGCAGATGAGAGACCCATATGGAATCAGGCAGCAACCTCTAAGGATCAGGAAGCAGCCACTGAGGATCAGGGAACAGCCACTAAGGATTACACAAGAAGCAAATTCTAGAGCTCATGTGGCAAACAGCAGTGCCAGCACAAATAGGCTAACTCACATCAAGGCCATGCAGGTGATCAGGAAGGTGTACAACAGAAAGAAATCCAAGAAGAACCCATCATACATCCATCAGAGAATCACAAAGGTGTATTGAGAGAAGGAACTATAGGAAGCTTAATGACTGGCAGATTGTGGTGTGGAATGGGCTGTATGATGGTAATGCAAGGGAGACCATGACTCCCTCAGTTAATGAACAAACAAATGAAGGCAGGCTCAGAAGAGGAAAGCACCAAAAAGGTTCCAAGCCAAGGTGATGTCAACAAAGAAACTGAAAGTAAAGATGAACACACCTGCTCCACTGTCACAGATAAACCTGCACAGAAGCCCAAGAATTCTTGCAATTAATGATGGGTACAGGAAGCCAGGTCAGAATGTAGAGCACCAGAACATACAGCAGCAATAGCAACAGTTACCTGAGGCTGATCATGAACTTGAAAATCAACCTGAGCAGGCAGAGGTGGCTGAGAACCAGAACCTGGTGCAAGGAGATGAAGATATTGACACTGTATCGACTACTCTTTCTCTTCTTTTCCTGGCCCAGTTAAATTCCCATCTTTAACTGAACTTGAAAAGAATGATGTTACTTATCCTGAAATACCAATCAATGTAATTCAGGAAGTGGCAGTGAAGATATGTAGTGTGCCTCCTGAGGAGGTGCATGAAGAGTTGCTACAGGACAAGAATCTGAAGATCAATGAGGACGTGGGAAGCAGCAAGCAGCAGCAGTGCAATGCAGATGCTATCAATGACTAGTACACCTTTTGTAATTCAGTGGGTGTGGGGTTTTGGGAGGCAGTTGGTCAACTATTTTGCTTTTGTGTTCTGTGGTAAAAATGTCAGACTTATTGGTGCTCAGTTAAATGTTGAACTGGGGTATGGGAGTCAGTTGCTGAACTATTTAGATTCTGTTTACGGTGCTAGTACTGCTTTGCTGAATCTGGTCAAACTTAGTTATGCTCAGTGTATTGAGGGTGATCTTGAACAATTTGCCCTGTTCTTATTTTCCTTTTTGCAACTTCTGAATCACCTATGGCTTTATGTGATGATAATTGTGCACTTGCTCTGTTTGATGGTTGCTAAGTGTTGCCAGAAGGCGAGCAGTTCGTGGCTGTGCCAGGCAGGTAATAGATTGAAATACATTTTTCTCAGTCACACGATGTTTTGTACTTGCCCGTGTAGATCAACCAACCAGTTACAATGGTTTAGCCTATGGCCAAACTGTAGCATATCAGATAAGCAAAATAGTTTAATCAATGAGTACATAGGTTAGAAACTGGAATGTTTTAAACTGGAACATCAGAGGGTTAAATGATAAAGACAAGCAGAAAGCAGTACGGGCAAAAATAGAGGAGAGCAATTGTGCATGTTCTGTATCCAAGAAACAAAGAAAGAAAACATTTACTGCTCCTTTATGAGGAAAATAGCGCCAAAAGATTTAATGAATTTGCTTTTGCGCCTTCAGTAGGAGCATCAGGGGTAATTCTAATGGGCTGGAATGAGGCAATTTTTGAAGGGGAGGTAAGCCAGATATCAAGCTACGCGGTTACTGTCAAATTCAAATCCAGACATAACGCGCAGAAATGGAAGCTGACCACGGTGTTTGGCCCATGTCAGGGAGAGGAAAGAGATAATTTTGTGCAATGGCTATGTAACCTAGACGTTAATCCAGAAGAAAACTCAATGATAGTAGGAGACTTCAATTTCTACCGCTCCACTGAAGATAGAAACAGAGAAGGGGGAAACTTCAATGATATGGAAATTTTCAATTCAATCATCAGCAACTTGGGCCTCATTGAAATCCCTCTCAAGGGTAGAAAATTCACCTGGAGTAACATGTAGCAAAACCCTTTATTGGAGCAATTAGATTGGTGCTTCACATCCCTAGGGTGGACAACAACATACCCAAGTACTCTGCTGCTACCCATGGCAAAACCTCTATCAGATCACATCCCCTATACAGTGCAAATTGGAACGAAAATCCCAAAAGCACAGATATTCAGATTTGAAAACTACTGGGTACAACATCCAGGATTTATAGAAATGGTACAAGCTGGATGGAATATTGATGTTCGTGCTAACAATAGTGCAACAAGAATAGCGGCAAAGTTTAAAAATCTGAGAAGAGTTTTAAAGAGATGGAGCCGATCGATCAGCAAGCTAAATAATCTCATCAACAAGTGCAATGAAATCCTACTGATTCTGGATAAACTTGAAGAGCAAAGAACTTTATTTGTCCAGGAAGCAAACTTCAGAACAATTTTGAAGGCTCACATAATTAGATTGCTAAGATATAAAAATGAGTACTGGAGGCAAAGATACACTGTGAGATTTGTTCAGTTTGGGGATGAGCCAACAAAGTTCTTACATGCCTCAGCTACTGAAAGATACAGAATAAATACCATCACAAGCATCCAGGATGAGGAGGGCAGAACCTTAACTGAGCATGAGGAAAAGGCAGCAGTCCTATGGGATACATACAAGAAAAGAATGGGTGAGGCTAATGTTGAATATTATGGGCTTTTAAGCCCATAATCGTGCAATAATTTTATTTAGTCTAGGCCCATAATTAATGCAATAATGGTTTAGTCCCACATGGGATTCCTATCATTAATTGACTCAACTTATTAGGTGGATTTCCGGTACATCCCCTAGAGAAGTTGAGAGAGGCTAGTGGCGAGCCACACGCGCGCGCGAGCTGCCGCCGCCGCGGCCGAGCCGCGCCGTGGCGTGGCGTGGCAGGCAGGCGTGCGTGACGTGGCTGGCTGGCGTCGCGTCCGTTCGTTATGAGACGTCTCTTTGATCGCCGTACCTATATATAATGCCCCTTCCATACGCCTAGAGGCTCTCTCTCGCTCTCGCCTTCCCCTACTCCATTCCGCTCGTGTTGCATTCGAAGACTTCCCCGTCCCGGATTTCTGCGCGCACAGAGATCTGGGAGAGCAGGCCTCCGAAACCCCGATCCGCAAGAGACATCTGTCGGGTGTGCGGGCAATCAGGTTTTTGGGGAGCGACAACGCGACTGCTCGTTTCAATCGACTCCTTCCCCGGAACGCGGTGGTTCTGCACTGCGTACATCGTCCTACATCGATTAAGATCGACTACATCGAACATACTCAGGAACAATGGTTCTTGGGAATGGAGCTTCCAGCGCCTCCGGCGCAGGATCCTCCGCTGGGTACGTTCCTAACTTTCTTTTCAGTTTGTTCATCGCTATCACCTTATTGGGGAATTTCTGAATTAAATTAATTAGGAAAATGCCTAAATTCTTAACAATCCAAAAACCTGATATTAGGCAATTTTCTGTTAGCGTTTTGCTGCTGCACTGAAACCGAACGCGTTTGATGGCTCTTTCTATAAGAGGTGGCGTGCTCAGATGGTCCTGTGGCTTACAGCAATGAACTGCTATCACGCCGCGAACGGTAAGCCAGAACAGTTCGCTCCTGATGAGGAGGAACGGTTCAATGTGGCTGATAATCTGTTCCGAGGCGCCGTGATTAGCGCTCTTGCTGATAAGTATAAGGATTCATATATCACGTGTACCTCTGCGAAAGAACTATGGGATGCTCTGGACGCTAAGTTCGGTGTTTCTGATGCCGGTAGTGAACTGTATATCATGGGGCAGCTTTTTGACTACAAGAGAGAACCGTTCTGTAGTTGAACAAGCTCATGAGATTCAGGCTATGGCAAAAGAACTCGAACAGTTTCCATGTGTGCTGCCTGACAAGTTTGTGGCTGGCGGTATTATCGCTAAGTTGCCACCTACTTGGAGGGATTTTGCTACCCAACTGAAACACAAGAGACAAGAGTTTAGCGTGTCTGAACTCATTGAGACTCTTGATTTTGAAGAAAGGGCAAAAGCAAAAGACACACGTGAAAAGAACGTAGGAGAACCTTCTAGTGCCAATATGGTGCCAAAGGTCAACTCATCAAAGAAGAAGAAGAAGGGGGCTGAGAAGCCTAAGCAATCAACCACTTTTAAGAAGAAAAAGAACAAAGAAAGTGGCTGCTTTGTTTGCGGGAGCACTGAGCATTGGGCAAGTGGATGCCCAGACCGCAAAGTTAAGCAGGAGAAGAAATCTGCAAATATGGTCATTAGCGAGACTGGAGGGACTTCTGCGTACGGTAATTCTACACCCATTGTCCTTTCTGTCTGTCAAACACCTGAGTGGTGGATTGACACTGGGGCTAATGTACATGTGTGTGCTGATATCTCTTTGTTTTCTTCTTATCAGGCCGGAGTGACAGGAGACTTGTTGATGGGAAATAGGTCACATGCTCGTGTTCTTGGTGTTGGTACGGTCATTCTGAAGTTTACTTCGGGAAAGACGGTGCTATTGAAGCACGTGCAGCATGTCCCTTCAATCAAAAAGAATCTTGTTAGTGGCTCTCAATTGTGTCGAGACGGTTATAAAATAGTTCTTGAGTCGAATAAATGTATACTTTCTAAGTATGGGACATTTGTAGGAAAAGGCTATGATTGTGGAGGCTTGTTCCGCTTTTCTTTACTTGACAATGGTTGTAATAAGGTTGTGAATAATATTATTACTTCGAATGAGTCGAATGTTTAGCATTCACGACTTTGTTACATTAATTTTGGTTGTATGACACGGTTAGCAAAACTGAATTTAATCCTGAAATTTGACATGGTCAAAAGTTCTAAGTGCCATGCTTGCGTGAAATCTAAGCAACCTCGCAAGCCTCACAAGGCTGCGGAGGCGAGAAACTTAGAGGCATTAGAACTTGTTCATTCCGATCTATGCGAGATGAATGGCGAATTGACTAGAGATGATAAAAGATACTTCATGACTCTCATAGATGATTGTACTAGATATTGCTATGTGTATCTGCTAAAATCCAAAGATGAATCTTTGCATTACTTTAAAATCTATAAAGCTGAAGTAGAAAACCAACTAGAAAGGAAGATTAAACATTTAAGGTCTGACCGTGGTGGAGAATAGTTTTCTAATGATTTTTCTGAATTCTGCGTGGAACATCGTATTATTCATGAGAGGACACCGCCTTACTCACCTCAATCCAATGGGATTGCTGAGAGAAAGAACCGAACTCTAACTGATTTGGTTAACGCCATGTTAGAGACAGCGGGTCTTTCTAAGGAATGGTGGGGTGAGGCGATTTTGACAGCATGTCATGTCCTGAATAGAGTTCCCACAAAGGATAAAGAAATCACACCATTCGAGGAATGGCATAAGAAAAGATTAAATCTCTCATATTTGCGCACTTGGGGTTGTTTGGCCATGGTGAATGTGCCAATCAACAAGAAGCGCAAACTTGGACCTAAAACTGTTGATTGTATCTTTCTGGGTTATGCTACGAACAGTGTGGGCTATAGATTTTATGTAGTGAAATCTGGAGTACCTGACATGTTGGTCGGTACAATCTTGGAGTCCAGAGATGCTACATTCTTTGAGAGTGAATTTCCATTCAAAAATGCACCTAGCACATCTAGTCACGATTCTACATTACCCCATGAGCATTTCATTCCGATAATACAAAATGAGGAACCCTCTGTGCACATTCCTGAGGAGGATGACAATCTAGTCACCCGTAAGGGTAAGAGACAAAGGACTGCAAAGTCTTTTGGAAATGACTTCATTGTGTACCTCATGGATGACACTCCCAGAACCATTGAAGAGGCACTTTCATCTCCCAATGCTGACCTTTGGAAGGAAGCAATAAGGAGTGAAATGGATTCAATCATGTCTAATGGTACTTGGAGCTGGTCGAGCGTCCTTACGAGTGCAAACCCATAGGATGCAAATGGGTGTTCAAGAAAAAGCTTAGGCCTGATGGTACGATTGAGAGGTACAAGGCAAGGCTTGTGGTGAAGGGAGATTCACAAAAGGAGGGTGAAGATTATTTCGACACATACTCACCTGTTGCTCGTATGACCACGATTCGAGTATTACTTTCTCTGGCAGCCTCACATGGTCTTCTCGTCCATCAGATGGACGTTAAGACAGCTTTCTACGGAGAGTTAGACGAGGAGATCTATATGGATCAGCCTGATGGGTTTGTGATAGAAGGTCAAAAGAGCTTAGTGTGTAAATTGTTAAAATCCCTGTATGGCCTCAAACAAGCTCTTAGGCAATGGCACGAGAAGTTCGAAAGGACTTTGATATCGACTGGCTTTGTTGTGAACGAAGCCGAAAAATGTGTGTACTATCGGTATGGTGGGGACGAGGGAGTCATCCTGTGTCTATATGTTGATGACATACTGATCTTTGGGACCAACCTTAATGTGATTAAAGAGGTCAAGGATTTTCTGTCCAACAACTTTGAGATGAAGGATTTGGGAGTAGCAGATGTTATTCTTAACATCAAGCTACAAAGAGAAGGCAATGGTGGGATTACTCTTTTGCAATCTCACTACGTGGAGAAGATCTTGAGTCGCTTTGGGTATAGCGATTTTCAATCTGCTCCCACGCCTTATGATCCTAGCGTGCTATTAAGGAAGAACCAAAGAATAGCAAGGGATCAATTGAGATGTTCCCAAATCATTGGTTCACTTATGTACCTGGCTAGTGTTACAAGGCCTGATATCTCGTTTGCTGTGAGCAAATTGAGCCGGTTTGTGTCAAAACTGGGAGATGATCACTAGCGAGCTCTTGAGAGAGTAATGTACTATCTTAAAGGTACTATGAGCTATGGCATTCACTATTCTGGGTACCCTAAAGTAATAGAAGGATATTGTGATGCAAACTGGATATCTGATGCTGATGAGATGTATGCCACTAGTGAATATGTGTTTCTACTTGGAGGTGGCGCTGTCTCATGGAAGTCCTGCAAGCAGACCATTTTGACAAGGTCTACTATGGAGGCAGAACTTACAGCTTTGGATACTGCCGGCATTGAGGCCGAGTGGCTTCGTGATTTCCTTATGGATTTACCGGTGGTTGAAAAGCCAATACCGTCTATCTCTATGAACTGCGACAATCAGACAGTGATAGTCAAAGTGAACAGTTCAAAGGATAACATGAAGTCGACAAGGCATGTAAAAAAGCGATTAAAATCTGTCAGAAATTGAGAAACTCCGGAGTTATTTCGTTGGACTATTTTCATACGTCTAAAAATCTGGCAGATCAATTTACCCAGGGACTATCACGTAATGTGATAAACAGTGCATCGAGTGAGATGGACGTGAGACCCACTTGATAGGCTGTCATAGTGGTAACCTGTTCTATGCAATCGGAGATCCCGTGAAGTAGAATGGTGAAACAAGCTAGTGACAGCTTGGGAGAAAAGACCCTTGATTGGTCTATCTCAGATGTACTTCTTTCCTAGAGAACTATAAGACATGCTGGTTTATTAACCTTAATGTGTTCCTAGTGGCTTATGAGAAGCAAAGATATCGTCCTACAGGATATCTTTAAGGAACACACCTATACGAGTTCGACTGCTAGTCACAGTCTATGAGATGGTGGGGATCTCTAGATACTCATGAATGGGCCAGAAGTGTGACTTATATGCTTCAGACAGAGGGGATGCTTTTGGCAACCTAGTATCGGTAAAGGACTTAGGCAAAACCTCTTTCGCACAAAACTGATAATTCAAGGCGTAGTCCATTGCTCAGTTGTGAATAAGGCGTAACCTCTGTTCTAGATGGAAGTTCAACTTAACAGTCTCTATCGAAACACCGGTATATCAACATTATCATGCAATAATTCTATTTAGTCTAGGCCCATAATTAATGCAATAATGGTTTAGTCCCACATGGGATTCCTATCATTAATTGACTCAACTTATTAGGTGGATTTCCGGTACATCCCTTAGAGAAGTTGAGAGAGGCTAGTGGCGAGCCACGCGCGCTCGCGCGCCGCCGCCGCCGCCGCCGCTGACCCGTGCCGTGGCGTGGCGTGGCGGGCGGGCGGGCGGACGGGCGTGGCGTGGCAGGCAGGCGTGCGTGACGTGGCTGGCTGGCGTCGCGTCCGTTCGTTATGGGACGTCTCTTTGATCGCCGTATCTATATATAATGCCCCTTCCATACGCCTGGAGGCTCTCTCTCGCTCTCGCCTTCCCCTACTACATTCCGCTCGTGTTGCATTCGAAGACTTCCCCGTCCCGGATTTCTGCGCGCATAGAGATCTGAGAGAGCAGGCCTCCGAAACCCCGATCCGCAGAGACATCTGCCGGGTGTGCGGGCAATCAGGTTTTTGGGGAGCGACAATGCGACTGCTCGTTTCAATCGACTCCTTCCCCGGAACGCGGCGGTTCTGCACTGCGTACATCGTCCTGCATCGATTAAGATCGACTACATCGAACATACTCAAGAACAATGGTTCTTGGGAATGGAGCTTCCAGCGCCTCCGGCACAGGATCCTCCGCTGGGTACGTTCCTAAGTTTCTTTTCAGTTTGTTCATCGCTATCACCTTATTGGGGAATTTCTGGATTAAATTAATTAGGAAAATGCCTAAATTCTTAACAGCTAATAGGCCAGAAATGCAGTTCAACTTGGACTCACTGATCATGCCAAGCATAAACCTGGATCATTTAGCAGAACCATTCACAACTGATGAGATTGACCAGATTATCAACGACATGCCAAATGATAAAGCTCCAGGGCCTGATGGATTCAATTCTCTATTTCTAAAAACCTGCTGGCAAATAGTAAAGTAGGATTTCTACAGCCTATGTCAAGATTTCTTTAATGGCACAGTCTCTTTACAAGCCATAAACAGTTCCTTCATCACCTTAGTACCAACAGTTGATAATCCAGAAGCCATCAATGATTACAGGCCAATATCATTGCTAAACTCAGTACTGAAACTCATCACAAAACTGTTGTCCAAAAGAATGCAGGCAGTAATCTTGCAGTTGATACACAAAAATCAGTATGGGTTTATAAAAACAAGGACTATTCAGGACTGTTTGGCATGGAGTTATGAGTATTTGCATCAATGTCACCAGTCCAAAAAGGAAATAGTCATCCTAAAACTGGACTTCGAGAAGGCTTTTGACACAATTGAGCACTGTGTCATCATCCAAATGCTAAGACAATACAGCTTTCCAGAGAAATGGATTGACTAGGTACAGGAGATAATGGACTCTGCTACATCCTCAATCCTTCTAAATGGGGTACCTGGAAAGAAGTTTCACTGTAGAAGGGGGGTAAGACAGGGAGATCCTCTCTCCCCGCTGCTATTTGTAATTGGAGTGGAACTACTGCAACACATTGTAAACAGAGCTTGTCAGATGGGGCTACTGCCATATCCTCTCAGCCACTCACACACCACAGATTTTCCAGTGATACAGTATGCGGATGACACAATTCTAATCATGAAAACGTCGCAAAGAGAATTATTCTTCCTGAAGGGACTATTACATACTTTTAGCCAATCCACTGGATTAAAAGTCAACTATGCCAAATCGTGTTTGCTTCCAATCAATCTAGACCCAGAACAGACATCGATATTGGCAGGAGTGTTTGGGTGCCAGGTAGGGTCTTTCCCCTTCACCTACCTAGGACTGCCGATGGGGACAACAAAACCGAGAGTAGAAGATCATGCTCCTCTGTGCAACAGAGTGGCAAGAAGGATAACTGCCACAACAACTTGGCTCACGATGGCTGGAAGGGTTCAATATGTTGATTCGGCAGTCACACCATTAATTACTTATGCCATGTGCACAATCAAGATGCATGTCAGTGTAATCAAAACACTTGACAGATCAAGGAAGCATGGTGTATGGAGAGGCTCAGATGTTGCAGGAAAGGGAAGGCCTCTAGTGGCCTGGACAAAAGTGACAATGCCCAAGGACAACGGAGGACTGGGTTTAAAGAATCTAGCAATACAGAATGAAGCCTTCCTTGTCAAGCAGTTGCATAAATTCTACAGTAAGGCAGACACACCATGGGTGCAACTAATTTGGAACACACACTATTCAAATGGTCAAGTACCACATGCCACAAGGGACAAGGGCTCCTTTTGGTGGAGAGACATCATGAAGTTCTGTGGGAATAGCCTCCCCAAAAGTCGGACAAGGAGATACAGTCCTTCTTTTGGATGATGTCTGGAATGGGCACTACCTTACAAATGAGCTGCCAAGGTTACGCTCTTTTGCAAGAAGCAATAAAACTTCGGTGGCCTAATACATGTAGAACCAAGACCCTCATCATCATTTTCACACACCACTGTCGGAGCAGGCAGCTCAGGAGCTGGCAACTCTAAACTCAATAATAGCTCTGGCACAAATACAGACCAATGAAACAGACGTATGGATCTTCAACTGGGGAAATAGTGCATACAAATCAGGAAAGTTCTACAATTTGGCGTTCAAGTCCATCAGACCACCACTACCATTCAAATGGATCTGGACAACGAAGGTCACAAAGAAACTGAAAATTTTCATCTAGCTATTATTCAGGGACAAACTCAACTCAAGGAACCTTTTAAAAAGAAAGAATTACAAAATTGAGGGTGAAGACTACAACTGTGTGCTCTGTGACCGTAACATTGAAGAGTATACATATCACCTTTTCTTCCAGTGCCAATTCAGTGTCAAATGCTGGAATTTCCTGGGCATAACATGGAATCACAACCTCCACTTCTTCCAGACGATCCAAAAGGCGAGACAGGAGTGCCAGCACAAGTTCTTCATGGAAGTCTTCGCCGTCGCAGCTTGGGAAATCTGGAAGCAAAGGAATGATAAGATTTTCAGAGGGGCAGCTCCAACCTTCCAGTCTTGGAAAGACTCCTTTGTCAACAGTAAAGCAACAGATGTACAGACTAAATAGTGATGATAGAGATTTGATCACAAATTGGCTCAACACCATCCTATAGTTTCTTGTTCCATCATAGTTTGTACAGCCTAGTATTAGCTATGCACCCAGGTCACACGTCAACTCCACATATGCTTGGGCTAAATATTTTATTTCTTTTTCTTGGAGGGTGTTTCCCTAGCACCTGTCTTTTCTTCGGTGTTTGGCCCAAGGCCTTGTACAGTAAGTTGTAACCTTCTTTTCTCTTTTTTTTAATTTAATATATAACTACCACAGTAGGGGTTTCCCCTACTGTAATTCCCTCAAAAAAAATCCAAAAATGAAAGTTATTTGATAACTTATAGGTGGCCAGCAAAGACATGTTTGCATTCAGTCGTTTAGGATCTGAATCCCCATGATTTTTGCAAAAGATGAACCAATAAACACTGAGGTTTATCGTTCACACCGCCCTGTAAGATGTTAAATCCATCAATTGAAACCCATACCCACATGGCTAAGCTGTGTCATAACTCATAACTAGAAAAATGTCCCACACTTTTGGTATTGTGTGTAAATCCTAATTGTGTTATCTAGATTGAGTCTGCTATGCAACAACCAAGCGACTTACTCAATACTATGGGACATGAAGAAATTGTTCCAATTTTTAAGACTTGTAGAACAAGGTAATGTAAGTAGGAGATGCATAAACAAATATTTATAACAGAAACCTTTAGAGAAAAGTACTAGCGTCAGAAGTTTAATTAAATATATGGTAAACAATTTACCTTAAAAGTGTTGTCAAATTGAAGTGACAAACTTCTTAGAGCAGTACAATTCCTGAGGACATGAATGTGCCTAGAGTTACATACAATGAGGGTCAAGAAAGAAATGCGAGGGAGCACTGTTATGTCTTCCATCAAGTATAAGATAGTTACCTATGTCCTTTCATTAATTCTAAGAATCTTCAACGAGACAGAAAGATCTTAGACAACATTTTACGGATGATTAAATCTAATTAATTATGTGAACAGAATGCAGAGCATATAACACTTATGGATTGCAGCAAACATCTCAATATTTCACAAGGATATATGCTCACAAATCAATGTTGACACGTAACATACTACACCATACACGAGAGAACTGCAGCTACGAACAATGCTTAGTACAACCTTGCAACAACAATAAGACAAGCAATGCCTAAGAAACACAACGCGGTGCCTTTGCAGCAAACAAGTATATCGATTCCTTGCTCGGATTGCTATACATGTAGACTTGAATATGTGTTTCTGGCATAGAGAAGCTTGAGAATGTATGAAACAGTTCCAAGGCTGTGCTTGCACTGATCGAACAATCAAAAGTTATATCCATACTTTTCAGAACTCTCGACCAATTGAGTAATTGTTTCACAAAAGCGACTTCATGCTTAGATCCTTTCAGGTCAATGATCTGCACTCCTTTAAGGCAATTCAACAAAAGTTGTTCGGTCTTCCAATTTGTTGGTTGATCACAAGTGCAGCCTGATGGACATGCAGATTGTGCCTGGAACAAAACAAAGATAAGGCTAACTGGCAAGAAAGACAGTGAAAAGGAAAGTATTATTGCCTGGGTGTATGTTATCAGTAGTTGCATTTAACAAAGCAAAAAACATATATTTGCACATAAACCTTTGGGCCAAGGAGCAGTGTCAAAGACTTAGCTTAGAATATGTAGTACTCAAAGAACAAGTCAACTCGTGCTGATTGGTGCAGGTGGTAGGTTAATTTTTTTTTGTGTGATTGCTTGAGCATTGAGGAATAAGATAGGTTTACCTCCAAGTCACAATCTATCACCAGCAACAGTTCTTTTATACCAGTACACAGTCTGAGAACATGATAAACCCCTGGTCCAAAGGCATGTCCTTCATTGACTACCACTACGGTCAAGGCGGCACTGCGAGGGAGGAAGGTTATGTCTTCCAACAGGTATTGAGAGTTACTTATGTTCTGTTGAACAAACGAATCATATGTACAGGTCAGATGAAAAAAAGACTACTTAAAGAGAAAAAAGTACCCCATAAGCATTGAATTACAGTGATTTGTAAAAGTGAGCATGCAGAAACAGAAGTCTTGATTTCTGCCACAAATGTAACACTGTAGAAATTATCAAATGCACGGTTCCTAAATTACGAAACTTGTTTTGAGGTTGTAAAGTCAAGTTACTGTGTTCGAATTACCAAACATTATTAGCTAGGACACTTGTTTCAATGTTGAAGCAACTCTTTTCATTCTACGACACTAAAGATTCAAGTTTATGACATCTCTGAACTCTATTAGTTTCATGCGACATGAAATGTCCCAATCCAAGTCAAACTGTAGATAATAAGGAACCTATATCATCACCTCTACCGCTCTCCCCCCCCCCCCCCCCCCCCCCCCCCCCCCCCCTCACAGCTAAAGTAGCTTAATATTGCAAGATTTCTAGATACACTACAGGCGCATAGATCTCGTAACTACAAGCGAGATTTGTTAGAAAATAGCTAGCAAGCATGCAAATTTGATTCCGTAACTCCACATAAGAAATAATGTGAACTCACCTGCAGATAGCCGAGTGAGATTGTAAGACTTTGGATGACCTGAAACTCCTGCACAAACTCCTGCAAAAACCTCAGACAATTACGATTATGTGACCTGCTAAAAGAGTCATGGTGCCCATCACCATGTACAAGTAAAACATCTGGGGAAAGATGTTGGAGTTGTGCCATCTTGCCAAACTGAGAGCACATGCTCTACAACATGCAGCCGTTCGATCTTGTTGGTGGGATCTGGACCCGGGTGGATGGCTGCTGGTCTTTGTTGCGTATTTGGGTGGGAACTCTTTTCTGCGCGAGCGTATATGGAAGGTGTTGTGGAGACCGATGGGGACACAGGCCGTGCTTCTCCTCCCACGCGCCTTCACCGGCAAGCTCGCTTCCTCCCAACTCGGTTGCAGACTAGGTTTGTCTCCTTTTCGATTCATCCTGATGTTGTTGCTTTCCTTTGATTTTGTTTTCGATCTGACTGACTTGGTTCACCATATCTTTTTTCCTTTTTTGAAAGGATGGACGGAAATGTTGCCCGGAGTCAAGACCTGGAAGATGACAACAGTGGGGATTTTGTTGTTTCTCGTAGCGCAGCGATTGAAGAAGTTTGGCAATGGAGCTCGTGTTGGCGGGGAAGCGAGTAGCGGGGATTCTGTGCTAGCACAAGAGGGTGGTGTCTTGGCTGTCAGAGGTTTGAACCTGAAATCCTCCTCTCTGAACAAGGTGCATTCTGTTTTCTCGTCATTCCGTGGGCAGAAGAAAAAACTGTTAGAGGATTTTGGTTTTGATGGGTTATTGTCAATACAAAGACAACCCTAAGTGTCTCGCCGTCTGGCATTTTGGTTGCTTAGCACAATTTATACAGTCGGCAGTAACTTTGTTCTTAGGGGTGGTGTGAAGTTCAGTGTCTCGGATTGTGACGTGCATCTTGTCCTAGGTCTTCCAAGGCACGACAATACTCATCCTCGTCCAAGATTCTTGTTTCTCGGGCACATGAGATTATCAAGGAAAGAATGCCGAAATTAGATTGGATTATGTTGAGTCTTTGCTGAAGGATTATGTTGGCAGGATGAGTACAAAAGATAAGCAGGCCTTCAGAATCGCTTGGCATTTTGGCTTCTTCGCAACATGGATACTGCTACGATCAGTATTATTCTTATGAATCGATGGAGTCGAGCTAAAGTTTTCGGATTTAGATGTGAATCTTGTTTTAGGCGTGCCCCATCAGATCGCTAGTTGTCCTCGGCCAAACATTTTAGTCTCTCGTGCCCATGACATTGTAAGGCTAAAGAGTATTTTGGGGTTGGGTAAATATGCAGACACTAGGATGGATTACATCGAGTCACTATTGATTAAGGAATACTATGGGAAGGAGCAGGCATTCAGGCAGCAGCAGCTCTGTTTGTAGACAGTAAGATGCATATTTCTTTGCACCGAAGAGTTCGCTGGCCAGAGTTAATCATGGTGTTTTTCCCTACTTAGTTGAACCAGATGCTATCCAAAGGGTTAATTAGCCCGGTTATGTATTCAAGGTTGTTAAAGAAGCAAGCGTGAAATTATATGGATGATACTACAGTTAGTCATCGTTTAAACGTTTTTCTACACTTACACAGTGCTTACTATATACTCGATGCAAGATGTTGTACTAGTTATTGTATTGTTTGAAAGTACTGAAATAACTATTTCTAAGACAAATGAGAACACCTACAACAATTTCTTCCTTCACCTCTGTTAGGGCCACTCCACCTCGGATGTGCGTGTGGGAGTAACTCTGACTGGTTTGACAGGGCTGGTTCTTTGCACAAATAGCAATGTCACCATAGCTGAGAACAAGGAAGCTTTCAAGTCACGCTTTGAAATGACAAGCACCATTACTACAAGGCAGCCAAGTGCTACCTACAAGGCAGCCAAGTGACAAGTTCTGTTACTTATACACTTGAGGGGAGCAGGGCATGAGCTACCACACCATTCATGCATTATTTCATTCTTTCAATTGTATACAATATATGTTTCAGAGAACTCTAGTTTGCAAAGCGATAAAAGATAAAAGGAATATGCGTGTTGTACAAACATTAACTAGATTAAGCCATGGGATTGGGGCAGTTTGCGTGACTTACCTTACAGAAATGATGGCCATCTTGATCAATACTATCAGCAAACCTGTAGCTTAGCTTATCCCGGCAACAAAATGTACAGCAGATGCTTTCAAATATATTTCTAATGGTGATATCTACTTTGTATTAAAAAAAGTTAGCAAGTTGGAAAGAAATGACTGAGACTGAATTAGGAAGTGCTTTCCTCTAACCAATACCACTATCCGGTCAGCTTTCAACCATTGGCAGCCATTCGTTTTCCTGAATTGTACACCTGCTACACCACTGTGCTTGGTTCTAGCAGTATGCTTGAACCAGCAGCATGTTTGTACACCTGCTACACAAAAAGAATGCCACAATAGTGGTTGGACAGCTGACATAACTAAACAGCTTTTGACAAGTCCAAGTCTAAAAATAGCAATGATCTGTACCATGGAAAAATGACTTGGCATCAAAATTATTGAGATGGGCTTCGTATTTAACATGTCATGACCGAAGTAATACTGATGTTGTTCAGTTCAGTAATGAAGTTCAAAAACATTTTATCTTGTTTAAACATTATTACTTTGTCTCAACATCATTTAAGGATCTAACTTAAAGCACCTATAGCTATGTGCAACATTACAAATGTGTTCACTGTCCGTCATGGGAGTCCCCAGCTTGGTTCTGCATGTGAGACAAGCATGCCAACTTTGACAAGATCCTTTCCTCAAATAGTAAGGTTGGCAGCCCTTTTCTCTAATCCATACAAGAGCAATGAGATGGAGTCTGGAGGTCACATGCAAGATATTCTGCTGCGCCAGAACATCTCCGTGCATGGGAGGGGACCTCCCTCCCTCCCTCTCCGTGCATGGGTTCAATTATTGAGACCAACACCAGTTCTTATATGTTTAAAAACAAGTTGACTAGCACATCCAAAATGTTTTACTGAAACAAGCAACCGATTGTATATAGAGAAATAAAGTTTTCTTTTTACTAGAGTTGTCCGAAAAGTGAATGAGATATTTTTAACAATGACTGCAGATGTAATATAGGATAGGATCATATAGTAGTATCAAACAACAGTAACTAAAGCGAGACAAGCAAAAAGGTTGTTATCCTCCAATAAATTGATTGGTACACCTAGCTTCCAAATCACAACACCATCAAGGCAAGCATCATTTTTTTTCCCAACATTTCAGAATACTAATAAGCACTCATTTGTTTAAAAGGAGAGGCCAGATAACTTTTCAGAATACTAATAAGTGCTTTCAAATTCAACTTGTTGTCAGTGGTGTTTAACTTAGTGTACCACGTGGCACTGAGATCATGCATATCACAATCTTTGCCACATTAGTTTGAATAAAAGTTGCTAAAGTGATCAATTAAAAGTTTGAACTTGAAATTAAAAGGAAATCTGCTTCATGTAATCAATTCAGCAAAACAATCCAGTTTTTCAACTATAATGCAGTAATCAATCCTTAGGCATCTAGTTTCTTGAAATAGAAATGACATACATGTCTGGAGGACCATAACTTCACTTCACTCCATCAACACAACAAACTTTTAGGAATCTTCCACTTACTAAAAATAGTATCTGCTTCACATGTCAGTCCAACCAGTTGATGATGGACTGTTTATACTCTGCCCGAATGAAAGCATTACTTAATCATTTGTTTATCTATTAAAAATATTGCATGTCCGTTTCTACTACACAAAAAATAAAATATCTAAATGGAATTGTTTGAATAATAACGAGACTCTAGAGAAAATAATTCATTGGCATGCAAAAAGAATTTGTATAATATTAGATGGCTGGACAGGTGACACACAACACAACACTTCAAATTTTGACCAGTCTTGTCATGTGTAGCTCTTGTCCATCTTGCCATGATCAAAAGTCTGGATGACTTCATTCTGAACCATCAGTTGCGGAGGAAAAGGTTACAAAAGTTGTTCTGTAGTTTTCAAAATCTAAACCATCCTCACAAGGTAGTCAACTCAGAAGAATTGCATGGCAATACATAATTCTTGTAAACTGTATATGGAACAACTGTTCTGGCAAAACTATGTTGTTTCAATGTACAGAAACATTGCTGGCAAGTAATAAAGCAATTAACCAATAACCATGAGACCATCCTAAGCTTCTTGTAAAAAATTCTCGTTGGATCAACTGTATATAACATGAATAAAATGTAAGCTAACATGAAGATTTTATTCTTAACAGGAAATCATTTGAGAGATTAAACAACACCAGGGATAACCATTGATGATTCAAACTTTTCTGGAGGGGAAGCTTTTTAGGAAGAGTGCAATTGGTGACAGATGCAAAAAATGGAAATGTTTTAGTCAGATGACTAATGCCACACATATTGCAGTCTGAAACTACACAGGGCTTAGCTTAATTGGTAGGATCTTCGCAGGATTCTTAATATTGAACTTGCACTTGCTTACTACAACTTGGGTCATGACTAGGAAAGCCAAAATAAGCAGAAGTGCTAAGTTGTTCAGAAAAATTCTACACTACCACCGAGCTGGGGAACACATTAAGTATTTGAACTAACATAGAGTTTGAGAATAAAGCTACAAAGAAGCGAACATCTTCGTTAATCTTGATGAACCGTACAAAGATTTTTCAGAACCATCCTTTGCCATCAGAAAGGAAGGAATGAGGTGCAGATGGGAAATCGCTAGCGCCAGTGAAGGCATGAACCTTCCATCAGAAAGGCAGAGAATGCCGGCACTTGCGAATGGAATCCATAATCCCCAAAGAAAGGATGAGGACGAGGACGGGATGAGCATCCCCACGCCACTGAGCAATCGGCGGCGACGGAGCAATCGGTGGGCGAGAGCGCAAGGGCACCGCATGTCAGAAGCGGCGCAACAGGGAAAGCGGGCGGCGGCGGGCAACAGTACCGGCAGTCAACGACGCCGCAAGCCCACCTGGTGTCAGCGGCGGCGCAAAATGATAGTCGGTCGACGGCGGGGCAACAAGATCCGGCGCCGGATTTCGGGGATCTAGAACCCTATACCACGGCGCTCGGCGGTGGCGAGAGGGGAGAGAAGGGGATAAGTGACGGGAGCGAGGGAAATTCAGCGTTGGTGGGGTCCATGCGGGCCTGAGTATACGGCCGTATCGCATACGAAGCGGGGTATTTTCTAACATTTTGGCCCGGGTATTGGCAACCGGTGGACCCGCGGCCTAGTACGCGCGGCGCTTTCTGATTCGTTGCATGTCCCAGAGAATGTGCTTTAAGAGCTACAAAAACTTTCCGTAGGATCATACACATCTCTCCAGTAGAGCTTCACGGGCTCAGGGGCTGAAATGTTGGCAGTAAGCTGATTCTTGACAAAGCATTGAACCAATTTCAATTATTTGAGCGCCGGGGCATCGATGGCGAGCTGCTGCAATCCAAACATGTTCTGCAGATCCAATTGGAGCAGAGACTCCGAGTCAACGGAGAGACTGAACAGCCCACGGACGTCGCGGACGCTGAGCTTCTGCAAGCACGGGGACCTTGCCGAGGAGACGGCGTCGCCGAGCCTGCAAGGGCCGTGAAACCTGAGGCAACTCAGGTAGAGATCGGTCAGCCGAGCAAAGACACCGGCGACCGGCAGCGCGAGGCCAAGAAACCCTCCTAGGTTGATGTTAACGGAGGAGGTGGCTCCATCAAGGCATGGAAGCTCAAAGGCGCCTCTTTCCTCGGCATCCTCCTCGTCCTCGCTGTCGTCATCGGCACTCCTCCCTGTCCCTGGCACCCGGTTTATAAAGATCAGGCGGCCGGAGAGGCGGGGCGCAGCGACGTGGAGCCAGGCCGCCACGGGCTCGGGGGCGGCGTCCAGGGTCCCCACGAGAAGGGCCGCCACGGGCTCGGGGGCGGCGTCCAGGGTCCCCACGAGGAGGAAGCAGACGATCGCGTCATGGGCGGCGAGCGCGGAGGCGATGTGGTGCGGATCGGGGGAGAAGGGGAAGCGGAGCTCTGGGAGGAGCGCCCAGACGCGGCGCCAGCGGCGGGACAGGATGCTGGTCCGCGCGGCCGCGGTGGTGGTCTCTAGCAGGAGAAGAATGAGGACAAGAATATCGTCGGGGAGCCCGCTGAGGCGATCCTCGCCGTCGCCAGCGTCGGAGGGCTCCGCCAGCTCGCCGCCGCTCTGCTCCATCTCCACGGATGTGAGGAATTTTAGGGATTTGCTGCTCTCCTCTAGTAACCAGAAGCTCTGACGGGCCGGGTGGAGGCCCACATTCCTGGATCGTGCTTCTCCATGGGCTGTTCCAAACGGGACGCTCCAAAATTTCTGGATTTGCAACGGATAATAACTGGCTAAAAATAAAGTTCGAACAAAAGCGTTTGTTCATATTTTGAAGGAAAAGTAATTGAACTTTGTGCATACTTCTCTTTTTTTTTGTGCATACTTCTCGTATGTGCTCCATTTCAAAAGGTGTTGACTGAATGGTTAATGGTAATTCCAATTCCAGCACCATTTGTAACATAGTAGCCACAAAGAATATAAGTAACATGATCTCCATACTCAGACACAGGCCTTGAAGCCTATATAGGCTAGAAAAAGTCTATTTTACTCCTTCGAACAATTCACTTTGTCCGTTCCCCCCTTAAACAAAATGATGGCTCATTTTACTCCCTCAAACTACTCCATTAGGTGCAATTTACACCCTATTGAAGTTTTTCTTTTTTGTTCTCATACCTACAAGTTGAATTTGAAGCTCAAATTTTGCATGATCATAGTTACCACAGTACCCTATGTTAAAATTATTTTTTATACCATTTGAATGCATATAACATTAATTGCTATTATACTATGTAATATGTCATAATTTTTTTAACATAGGATGTTGTGTGCATTGTCATCATGCAAAATTTGATATTCAAATTCCTTTTGTAGGCAGAGAAACAAAAAGACAAACTTCAATAAGGTGTAAATCGCACCTAATGTAATTGTTTGAGGTAGTAAAGTCAGCCATCATTTTATTTAGGGGGTCAAACAAACAAAGTGAATTGTTCGAGGGAGTAAAATGGACTATATTCAGTGTTTAAAAAAGCAGTAAGGAAAAGCGAGCGGAGGAGCACCGCCTAGCACCTAGGCCACTTAAGCGTTCTAGGCATTTTCCAAAAAGCGGAGCAAAATGTATAATATATTTTATATATTGTATATTTTCAAACTTGGCTAGAATGAATACTTCACTACCTATCGTTTTCATGCATACATCTTCAAATTCAACAACGTCTGAGGCGGATGGACCGCGGGAGAGGAGAGCTCTAGGATGACCAAACGACCACAGGAACGAATGACGCATTGCCGTACAGGATGTGAATGGCAGCGCTTGCATTGGGGCAGCGAGGTAGCAGAAAAAAGAAGCTAGGGCAATGTAACCGTTTTGGGCAGCTTTATACCAGCAAAAAGCGTGAATAAGCACCAAAAAGCGTGCTTTTGAACGCTTAAGCGTTTGGCCGCTTAATAAACACAGCTTTCGTGAAAGCGAGGCTGTGGAGCACCGCACAGCGCTTAGGCGCCGCTTAAGCGGTTGAAGCGGCGGCTTTTTGAAACACTGACTATATTTCAATGGGCCAAATAAATCTAGACACTTCAAGTTTGTAAAAGAAACACTAAATCTCGATACAAGTCAGCGTTACATGGATCATTTCAACCACGGAATGTAGTAATAGCCTTGAGCCCACATCATGGGATTGTAGGATTGTAATATTATTAAGGATACATTCACGCTAATATTTCAACGTTTAATTGTTCAAAAATTAGATATTTACAAGCGTAACACCATGAAAACAAAAATAACGACAACGCGTTCTCAGTAACATCTTTGTGACTCACTCTTTCTAGCAAAGCAAGTGAAGCAACTTGGGATCACCGCATTGAATGTAGAACTTGGTGCACATTTCTGGCCCAAGGATACTAGATAATGTCTCATGCAACTCCCAGGCCCTGCTTTCACTTATCGAACAATGGAAAACCATTCTCATGTTTTTCAACATTGTAGCCCACTTAAATAGTTGTTTCATAAAAACAACTTCATGCCCCGCTCCTTTCATGTTGGTTATTTCCACTTCCTCAAGGCAATTCAACATGTGTTTATCGGTCTTCCAGCTAGTTGGTTGTTCACAAATGCAGCCCGATGAGCGTGCAAACTCCTTTGGAATGGAGCATGGAAAGACTTAGCTAGAATTTTTGGATGTATGTCAAGGAGAGTAAACTGCAAATTATATTACAAATGCGCGCATATGTTACCAATAGAACTTTCCCAAAATAGCATTGATAATTTCTTGTTGAGCCGATTGCACCAATATGGTTGTTGTGTGGCGATAATGGTTGTACAAGAGCAACATATATATGAATTTGATGAATTGCATACATCCTAAGGCATTTTTATCAATAATCCAAAAATGAAAGTTATTTGATCAACTTATCAGTGGCCCTCAAAGGCATGTTTGCATTCAGTCATTTAGGTTTGAATCCCCACAATTTTTGCAAAAAAAGATGATCCAAACACTAGGGTTTATCATTTACACCTCTCATGTAAGATGTGAATTCCATCAGTTGAAACCCATACCTACATGGCTAAGCTGTGTCATAGCTCGAAAAATGTCCCACACTTTTGGCATTATGTGCTAAATCCTGTGTTGTCTAGATTGAGTCTGCTATGCGACGACCAAGCGATTTACTCAACTCCCCACACATGCTATTGAATACTATGGGACGTGAAGAAAATTATTCCAATTTTTAAGACTTATAGAACAAGGTATTGTTAGTAGGAGATGCATATATAAATATTTATAACAGAAACCTTTAGAGCAAAGTTCTAGCGTCAGAGGTTTTAAAAGCAAGTAATGCCACGAAACATAAATCCTTTATGCTTTCTACCACTTTCCGAGTTAATTAAGTACACGATAAACAATTTACCTTGAAAGTGCTGTCGAAGTGAAGTGACAAACTTCTTAGATCAGTACAATTCCTGAGGACATGGAATACGCTGGCTCCAAATATGTGCCCGGAGTTAAATACAATGAGGGTCAAGAAAGAAATGCGAGGGAGCACTGTTATGCCTTCCATCAAGTATAGATAGTTACCAATGTCCTATTGATTCATAAGAAGTCACTAAAAAATGGTCATATGCAAAGTAACAAGAAATAGATAGAAAGAAAAGGAGACATTCATATAACGGGCTACTAAATAGGAAATGATATATTGTAATAGCCTGGCCAGACTGCTTATTAATTCATACACAACAGCTTTTCATTTGGGTATCCAAATGGCACAATGGAGATTACATATCTACGAACATGTTTTAGTTCTGAAGCCATTTTACCAAACCTGAAGCAGAAGCACAATAGAATACATACTGAGCGAGTACAAATATTGGTTTTGAAATTTTCATCGCCCCTTTCTCACCACCCAAGAGTTCATGTTATGACTAACATACTAGAGCGGATTATTACTGAGTATATTTCATACTAATTGCTCCCTAACTATATACGCATCAGGACATCATCATGTGAGCAAGGCAATACTAGCAGAAATCTGCACAAATACTGTTAAATGTCTCCAATTCCACATACTGCATTGGATTAGGTCCCAAATTGTGTCTTCTTTACTTACTCAGGACGGTTTTTAAATTTAAAAATTCCCCCCAGAAAAAAGGGACCAACGTTTATAAAGCGCCTACATTCTTCCCCTACTTAATTCATTGATGCCCGGTGTTCACAATCTGCTGCTTTTGTTACCCATCAGCTAGACAGCTAACATAGCTGAATAATGGACTTTGTTACAAAAATAACATGCCATCAAGTTAGTACTTTGACAAATGAAAGGATGCAAACTCACCGGGGGAATGGCAAGCGTGAATGTAAGCTCGTGAATAACCCGAAACCGGGCTAACAGCTCCATAATAGTACGGTTGTTGGCATACCCTTGTGGCCCATATACAAGAAAGAAGCTGGTGGCCAGCCGTTGTAGTAGTGCCATGTTGCCAAACTGGATGGAGCTCGGACCATACTGATCAGTGAACTCGAGCGCAGCCAGCTGAGGGGCTGAAATATCGGCAGTAGGTTGATTTTCAGCGAAGCATTCCAACATTCTCAATTCCTTGAGCGCCGGGGCATCGACGATGAACTTCTGTAATCCATCCAGACGCCGCAGCTCCAATTTAAGGAGAGACTTTGAGTGGATGGTGATATTGACCGGAACACGGGCGTCGTAGACGACGACTTTCCGCAAGCTTGGGCACCGAGGCGAGGAGACGAGGTCGCCGAGGACACAAGGGCCGTGTAACCGGACCCGTATCAGGAAGAGATCGGTGAGGCGGGCAAAGGTGCCGGCCGGCGGAAGGGCGAGGCCGAGAATCCGAGATCCAAGGAGACGCTGGCGGCGTTCTCGAGGCAGGGCAGCTCAAAGGCGCCCCTTTCCCCTCTCCCCACCGCCTTGTTTTGGAAGACCAGGCGGCCGGTGAGGCGGCGAGAGGCGGCCGAGAGCCAGGCCGCCACGGACGCGGGGACGGCATCCACGGACCTCACGCGGAGGTAGCGGAGCGCCGCTTGATGGGCGGTGAGGGCGGTATGGGGATCGGCGCCGTCGGGGAAGCGGAGCACCGGGAGGAGCGTCCAGACGCGCCGCCAGCGACGCGAGAGGACGCTGGTCCGAGCCGCGGTGGCGGTGTCGAGGCGGAGGAGGATGAGGACCAGGGCGTCGTCGGGGAGCGCGCTGAAGCGGTCATCGCCGCCGGAATGCGAGCGCTTGGCAGCGACCCCGCCGCCGCTGAACTCCATGGAAGGAGAAGGGGAACGGACTCGGGACCTCGCCGTCGTTGAACTGCGGGCCGCATCCACCGTCGAAGCAAGGGGTACTCTGAAGGAATGAAAGGCCCACAAAATCGGTTTGGCTAGCCCAACTACATCGAAGCCTTTGCTCAAAAAAGAAAAAAAGAGAAAAAAAAAACTACATCGAAGCCATCGCGGGGTCCTCTCTGGACGATGAAGCCTGAAACGCTGCTGAACACAAAGGAAACGCACGAGAAATATTCAGGTTTGCTACTGAACGCTGAACGTTGAAACTAACTACATGCTGAAACTACTTGCAAGTTGCAACTTGGAAAGAATTGAAACATTACACAACTGACCATTTTCTCTTGTTGTATAGGACAAAAGTTCTTGTCATTATAGGAAATACAGAAATTCTAGTTTAAAACAAGCTGGAATTGTTGGCCTAGCTACAACAATGCAAACACGGAGTAGTTTATATATGTGTTAATAGTAAGGCCACCAAATTAGCTTCACGATCTGACAAAATGTGATGTGTAAAGAGTTAGTATTTTGAAAACAAAAAAGAATTAACCTTTGTCAATACCTCTCGTATATGCTCGTGTTGGTCAAATGGTTTACGACAATTCCTAAAACGGCAACATTTGTGACATAGTAGTCAGCGAATAAAAGTGGAACATGATCTCCCTACTCAGACAGGCCTATAAAGGCTATATTTCCATTCCTTCATTTACAGATGACGGTCAAATTAATCTTGTGCGTATTAGGATATTATACTGATTTTTTATTTTCATTGAGCCAAATAGATCTTACACACTTCAAGCATGTAAAAGAAATATTAAATCTCCATACAAGTCAGTGTTACATGGATCGTTGTAACCACAAAATGCAATAGCCTAGAGCCCACATCGTGGAATGGTAGCATTGTAACATGATTAAGGATACATATGCTAATATTTCAACATTTAATTGTTCAAACAAAATATTTCAACGTTTACAAGTCGGATAGGAGCATGAAGCAAAATTAAATACGACAAATGCTTAGTAACATCTTTGTGCCTTTAGTCTTCTAGCGCAGCAAGTAAAAGCAACTTGGAATCATCGCCATGAATGTAGAACTTAGTGCACGTTTCTGGCCCAAAGAAGCTAGATAGTGCCTGACGCAACTCCCAGGCCCTGCTTTCACTTACCGAACAGTGGAAAACCATTCTCATGTTTTTCAGCACAGTAGCCCAATTGAATAGTTGTTTCAGAGAAGCTACTTCATGGTCAGTCCCGTTCATGTTTGTGATTTCTACGTCTTGAAGGCAATTAAGCAAGAGTTTATCAGTCTTCCAGTTGATTGGTTGATCACAAATGCAGCCTGATGGGCATGCAAATTGTTCCTGGAATGGAACATGTTAAGACTTTGTAGAATTTTTTAATCTATGTCACCAAAAAGAAAAAGAGAGTAAACTGTAAATTACCAAAGCCAGGACATATCTTACCAATTGAATTTTCAGAAAATAGCATTGATAATTTCTTTTTGAACCAATTAGTTGCACAATTGTGGTTGATCCAATTAGTTGCACTAGTATGGCTGTTATGTGCAGAGATAATGGTACAAGAGCAATATGCATTTGATGAATTGCATACTCCCTCCATTCTTAAATATATGATAATGGTACAAAAGCAATTTGTATTTGATGAATTGCATACATCCTAAGGCATGTTTTTAGCAGTAATTCAAAAATGAAAGTTATTATATGAATCTATCAATATATGGCACCTCAAAGGCATGTTTGCATTCGGAGGTTAGGATCAGGATCCACAAGATTTGCCAAAAGATGTCCTGATGCAATCCTCCATCCAAACCCTGAGGTTTATATTATTTGATCAACCTATCAGTGGCACCTCAAAGGCATGTTTGCATTTAGTGGTTTAGGACCCCAATCCCCAAGCTTTGCAAAAATGATGTCCTGGAGCAATTAATATTTGCTCCATCTAAACACTGGGTTTATTGTTGACACCCTTGTAAGATGTGAATTCCATGAATTGAAACCCATATCTACATGGCGAAGCTGTATCATATATCCAAATAAATATGCCACACTTTTGGAATTGTGTGCGATCCTAACAGTACTGTTAGATTGAGTCTGCTGTGCAACAATCGAGTTCATTACTCAACGTCTCCCCAGCTGCTACAGTACACCACAGGACACCAAGAAAAGTGTTCCAACTTTTAGACTTGTAGAACAAGGTATTTTTAGTAGGAGATGCATATGCAAAGTGTCAGAATTTTAAAGCAAGTCATTCCACAAAACACAAGTTCTACATGCTTGCTGCCACTTTTCTGAGTTAATTGAGTATACGATAAACAATTTACCTCCAAAATGCCCTCAAAGTGAAGTGACAAACTTCTTAGACCAGTACAATTCTTGAGCACATGGGATAAGCTGGCGCCAAATGCATGTCCATAGTGCATTACAACCAGGGTCAAGAAAGAAATGCGAGGGATCATTGTTATGTCTTCCATCAAATACTGATCGTGACCTATGACCTACTGATCCATAATAAGTCATTAAAAACGATCACATGTATATTCAGGAGAAAAAAAAAAGAAAAGGAGACAGGATGAAATGATTGTTAGAGCCTGGCAAGGTTGCTTATTAATTCATACACAAATAAAAAGCTACATACGCTACTATCCATGAACATGATTCAGTTCTGAAGCCTTTTTCCCGGAGACCTGAAGCATGAGAATAATAGTAGTACATACTGAACCGTGGAGAGCGAGTCCATGTCCCCTTTATCACCACCCAAGAGTTAGTGTATTTCGTTCATACTAACTGCTCCCTAATCCGGGTAAAAAAAATGCTCCCTAACTATATACGTATCAGGATAAGCAATACTAGCCGAACTATGTCTGCACAGATATTCTTAAATTCTTAAATGACTATAATGCTCCAGTAACAGGGTAATTCTGTCTAGTTCGACACTAATTAGTTCCCAAGTTGTGTCTTCCCAATTTAATCAGGACCGCTTGTTTAAATGCTGCTAAACTAAGACAAAAATTTATGATGCGTCTACAGTCTTCCATGGAATTTACTTAATTTATTTGATGCACAATGTTTAAAATCTGCTGTTTTTTATGACCATCAGCCAGACAGCTAACATAGCTGAGCAATGCACCTAAGTTAATATCTCTTAAACTGCCTGGATAGCTTTTGTTACAAAAGTAGCAGTACTTTGATGCATAACACAACAACAGAAATGAACTCACCTCGGGAAAGGCAAGGTTGAGTGTAAGATCCTGAATACCCCGAAACCGGTTGAGCAGCTCAATAACAGTATGGTTGCTGGGAAATACTTCTGGCCCATGTACAAAAAATATGCTGGTGGTCAGCCGTTGTAGTAGTTCCATATTGCCAAGCTGGATGGAGCTCGGAACATACGGATCGCTCAACTCAAGCGAAACCAGCTGAGGGGCTGAAAGGTCAGCAGTATGTTGATTTTGAACAAAGCAGTTATTAAGCAATTTCAACTCTTTGAGCGCCGGCGCATCGATGATCAACTGGCGCAATTCATCTAGACGCCGCAGCTCCACATGAAGGAGAGACTCCGAGTTGATGGTGAGATTGACCAGCCCAAGGGCATCGCGAACGATGAGCTTCTGCAAGCTTGGGCACTGAGGCGAGGAGATAAAGTCGCCGAGCGAAGAAGGTCCATGGAACCAGACCGTTACCAGGACGAGCTCGGTGAGGCGGGCAAAGGTGCCGGCCGGCGGCAGGGCCAGGATGAGAAATCCTAGAACGAAGGAGATGCTGGTCGTGTTCGCGAGGCACGGCAGCTCAAAGGAGCCTTCTTCAATGGCGTTACCCTCGTCGTCGTATTCGGAACCTCTCGCCACCGGCTTGTTTTGGAAGACCAGGCGGCCGGTGAGGCGGCGAGAGGCGGCCGAGAGCCAGGCCGACACGGACTCCGGGACGGCATCCACGGACCTCACGCGGAGGTAGCGGAGCGCCGCTTGGTGGGCGGTGAGGGCGGCGCGGACGCGGTGGGGATCGGCGCCGTCGGGGAAGCGGAGCACCGGGAGGAGCGTCCAGACGCGCCGCCAGCGACGGGCGAGGACGCTGGTCCGACCCGCGGTGGCGGTGTCGAGGCAGAGGAGGATGAGTACCAGGGCGTCGTCGGGGAGTGCGCTGAGGCGGTCCTCGCCACCGGGATGCGAGCGCTTGGCGGCGACCTCGCCGCCGCTGAGCTCCATGGAAGGAGGGGAACGGACTCTGGATCTCGCCGCCGCTGATCACGCTTTTGAAGTTACGGCGTGGAGTCAGGCCGCATCCGCTTTTGAAGGAAGGAAAGGCCCACAAAATGGGTTTGGCTGGCCCAACTACATCGCAGGGACTCTGGACGATGAAGCCTGGCACGCTGCTGACCACAAAGGAATTCAGCACATGAGAAAATATTCAGGTTTGCTACAGCCCCTGAACGCTGAAACTACACGCTACTTGGAAAGAATTGAAACATTGCACAACTGACAATTTCATTAAAACAAAAGCAGCATCTTCTATATTATATATGGTGGCAGCATATAGCAAACTCTTTGAACTCTTTGAACAATACTGGTTCTCACCCATAAAGCTTCAACCATTCTCTTCATGGAAAAGAACCATCAATCCTTCATAAGTTAAAAAAAAAGGGTATACCAGGTATCCTGCACCTGAACAAGGGATGATAACATTGTAGCGCTTATAAGAGTATGCACACTTCAGAGTTCATACCCAGTTTATATACATTGAGGACTTTTAATTACAAGCTACAAGCAGTGGTTGAGTTACTACTTGACTCAAACATAAGTACCAGTGCTTGGAACCACAACCCAGTTCTTAGTTCTTCTTGTGGTGCGAGAATGCACAACTTCTTACTTGGCTTCCAAAGTGACGCGTGTTTGTGCCATAGCTAAGCTTAGCACCTTTTCATGCACTTCCTTGGCTTTGCTTGCAGTGATTGAAGTAAACTGTACTTTCACACTTTTTAGCGTCGTCGCCCAACTGAATAGACGTTTTACAAAAGCAAATTCATGGTCACATCCTTTCATGTCAATGATTAGTACTTCATAGAGGCGATTCAAAGTGAGCTCTTCAGTCTTCCACTCTATTAATTGATCACAAATACAGCCTGATGGGCATGCATATCGTGCCTAGAAACAGGAAGCAAGTTATAACCTAAACATCATTAGTAAAATAGCAAAGTGAAAACTATCAATGTCTCACGGTTCATATCATAAGTTTTTTATAACTATAACAATATTGGTAATTTGTTGGAAACCAATTGTTTGCAGCAATTTGTTTGTTACTGACAGATTGAATGGTCAAGCAAAAACTGCAAAACTAATTTTAAGATACTGATTAAAAAATTAAGGTGTTCTGGAATCCATAGCCAACATACGGATAAAGAATTTATTCAATTGACTGTAGGCTATCTGTGGTATCTTTTTCATGCTTAGTTTCTATATGTCCGTGATGTCAATTTGATCCATGACCAACACCATACTGCATCCAGTAGACCAATACATATCCCAAACGTGTATTACTATTTCCTACAGTCTGTATCGTCAAATCTGAGTACGCTATATGCAACAACTCAAGCAACTTTCCATTCTAACATGCTCACTTAAGGGATGCTGCTTATCACAAAAAACTGCTCCATTCGCGTCGGACAAGGAACTTTCGTTAAGAGGTACATTAAGCATGTTGACAAAAAAATAACAACAATAGATGATTTCAGTCCAAAAAAGCGAGATATGAAAATAAAAAGGATCCGACAAAAAAAAAGATGGACAAAAGAGCTTAGTGTCCATTTCTAAATTTTCTTAGTTACTTGAGTATTTGAGTAAGCAAATATCACTTTACCTCCAAGTCAGTATCAGGATCTAGCACCAATGCAAATCTTACTAGACCAGAACACATCCTGAGAACATTGAATACACTGGCTCCAAAGGCATGGCCTTCATTTCTAATGTAGATGGCTAGGCCCTCAAGGTGATTCCCAATGTGCTGTGTATTCATAATATAAGTCAATACTCGAAAATAAAGATCATGTGTGCAGATCAGGAAAAAAAGGGAAGACATCCCATTTTCAAATAACTGATTAAGGCACAGAAGATGGTTGGTATCCTGATAAGTTAGCTTTATATTTCTTACACAATGGCCACCGTAAACAAAGGCCAAAATCTACTAATTCTCTACAAAGAACAAACAGCAAAGCATGAGAATTAAGATTATATCGTAGTAGTAGTAGTCTCACCACTAAATCAGAGGTCATATTCCTTTTGTCACCACTATTGAGAGTTCAAGTCTCAATGATTAAGTAACATATCACTGTAGACTCCTAGTGTGTACAATTCAACCAAAATACCCCTTGCAGTACAAGTATCAAAATATCATTGTGCTAAAAGAAATACCAGTGTAAGTTTGCAAGGATACTCTAAAATTTCCCAATTGCAAGGTAGTTAAGACATTTTGCTGGATAGATTACAAACTTACTTATGTAGGATACTTGTTTCAATGTTAAAAGTGAAGCTTTTTTTCTCCTTTTTTTTTTTGAGATGAGCTTTTTTTCTCCCTACTTAAGACACTACCAGCTAAAATCTCAAATAGCAGAATTATGCACGCCTATGACAGATTATGCTTAGTCCCTACTAAAATTGCTCTTGAACTCCCATTTTAGCTTTGTTATCCTGCTGGCAAGTTACTTCAAGGGCTGAACCCACATAAAAAAAAGTAATGTGAACTCACCTCAGGATAGAGAAGGGTGCCACGTTTTCAACTCGTCCGATTAATCGCGATTAATCGCGATTAGTCGTCCTGATCGCTTGGCTGCACTCGATTAGCATGTCTGACTCGATCAGGGCGATCAGAATCGTAATCGTCCGCCTAATCGATGATTAGTCGCGATTAATCGTCCAAACTGATCGCGGACGATCAGGCCAGGCACTTCTGGCCCAGGTGCTGCGAAGTTGGGCCAGCCAATTTCGGCCCACTAGGGCTCTGTTCGTTGCCCCGCATCTTCTCCCCAAGACCCCAACACACCGTGCCGCCTCTTCCTCCTCTTTCTCTCCCCAACGCGCCGCGCCGCCTCTTCCTCATCTTCTCTCTCCCCGACGAGCCGCCGTGCTGTGCGCTGCGCCGCGCACTGCCTCGCCCAGCCTGACGTGCTGTCGCCACGCCGTGCAGGAACCGAGCCGGGCAGTCGCGCCCGCGCCTCGCCCGGCAGACCACGTCGCGCCGCGCGGCGTGCTGGCGCCCTGGCTGCGCGCTACCCATGGCAGGCGGCTGCTGCGGTTGGCGAGTCAGGGAGCGGCGGCGGGCGAGGCGCGTACCTGGATCTGAAGCAGATGAGGATGAAGGAGTAAGTGAATCACCCTACCCTACTTCGGTCCGATTAGAAATCAACTCGTCCGATTAATCATCGAATAATCGCCTGATCGACCTGATCGGTCCTGAGGCGATCAGGTTTGGAAGACCGATCTGAAAACGTGGGAAGGGTGATGTGAAGAGTGTCAATGGCCTGAAACCGCTCCTTGAGCCATAGAAAAGCACGGTTGGTTGCCGAGCCGTGTCGCCCATATACAAGAAAAACATTGGTGGTCAGCCATTGGAGTTGTGCCATCTCGCCAAGCTGGACGGAGCTCGGATCATACATATCCATCCAGTGGAGCGACTCCAACTGAGGAGCTGAAATGTCGGCAACCGGTTGATTCCAGCCAAAGCACTCAATCAAGTTCAACTCTTTGAGCGTCAGGGCATGGAGGATGAGCTGCCGTAACCCAAACAGATTCTTCAGCTCCACTTGAAGCAGAGACTCCGAGTGGATGGCGAGATTGACAGACCCGATGGTGTACCGAACGCTGAGCTTCTGCAAGCTTGGGCACCGCGGTGAGGAGACGGCGTCGCCAAGCTCTGTTGGGCCGTGGAACCAGACGGAGATCAGGGTGAGCTCGATGAGCCGGGCGAAGACGCCAGCGGCCGGCATGGAGATGCCAAGAAATCCGAGGTCGAGCGAGACGGTGGTGGCGTTCTCGAAGCAGGGAAGCTCGAAGGAGGACTCTTCCTCGCCGACTTCGTTGACGTTTCTCCGGTTCTCGACGATGAAGATGAACTGGCCGGAGAGGCGGCGCGCGGCGGCGGCGCGGAGGCAGTCCGCCACTGGATCGGGGGCGGCGTGCTGGGTCCCCACGAAGAGGTGGCGGAGGGGCGCTTCGTGGGCGGCGAGCGCCGCGGCGATGAGGTGGGGCGCCGGGGAGAAGCTGAAGCGCAGCTCCGGAGGAGGGTCCAGACGCTGCGCCACCGGCGGGAAAGGACGCTGGTCCTTACGGCGGAGGCGGTGTCGAGGCGGAGCAGGTTGAGGACCAGGGTGTCGTCTGGGAGCGCGCTGAGGCGGTCCATGCCGGCGCCGCACCGGCGCCGTCGTAGGACGGCTTGGCGCCCCTGCCGGCGATCTCGCCACCGCTCTGGTCCATGGTGAGGAAGCTCAGGATTTTTACCTTTTTTTTTCCTCCGAAATGAGGAAGCTGAGGGATTTGATTGGCAGCATTGGCTTTCTTCAGTTCACGCTACGAACTCTTTTATAGAGGACTTGAATTCTCTTCGCGATCCATGGATCTGGAAAAACAAATGATTTGAAGAAATCTTGGATCATAAAGACTTTACAAAGGATTTATGAGAGGCTGCTTCAAGCTTCAGCTGAAATAACTCTCTGGATTTGCCGGCTCAGTCTTCGAAGATGCTCATAGAGGTAGGGTTTGCGTACGTGTGTTCATAAGGGTGAGTGTGCGTGCGTTGTGAGTGTCTGAGTTGTACTGTGTAATCTAAAAAAAATAGTAGTACTAGATACTCGATAGATACAGTGTGTCAGGCAGAACATATAGGGTGTCCAGCACGTGCGGCGGCAGTGTATACAGTGTGTCCTAATGGACAAACAAAACATATAGTGTATCCAGCACGTGGGTTCTAGAATTAGACTTTGTAGATTCTCTTGTTTGCAAAAAAAAAAAGTCATTATCGAATACTCACTCAGTGTGCTCATGACATCCTCTTTTAAATTGACCTCATATACTTCATAGTTAAGTGGGATGACCTCGTTATAAAGTTGAGATCGATGTAATATAAAATTATGCACTAAGGCTAAGCATATTGACATAAGAGATAATTATCATGATATTGGTAACTATTATGATATCTTATACTTCATGGTTAAGTATGCTGACATAAGTGACGACCTCATGACGACGCAACCACAATAGTAATTATAGCACCTTCATGGTTAAGTATGCTGAGATAAGGGATGACCTCATGATGTGATAACCACTACATTCATAGTTAAGTATGCTGACATAAGTGATGACCTCATTGATGCATCCAGCCCAGATGGGGTTGGCCGAGACCCAATAAACTAAGGTTGCTCGGACCCCAACAGTTCTTATGCGCACCCACTCGGGAAAAGGCCCAACCGCCCTAAAAGACTAGTCCAATAGAGGAAGAGTGGCTTTCCCTTTTAAGATGGCTTCCTCCTCCCAAGCTAGGGCCATTGTTTGTTGCGTCTTTGCCAGCGGGTAATAGTGGAGGATGTCCTCATCATTATCACCCTCTTAAACAAGGGCCCAGCTCTGATATCAAATGATGCATCTGGCCCAGACGGCGTTGTACGAGGCCCATTAAATTAAGGTTGTCCGGGCCGTAACATTTCTTATGCGCACCTACTTTTCCAATCTCCCTAAAAGACTAGTCCAATAGAGAAAGAGTAAATCTCCCTTTTAAGGTGGCTTTCTCCTCCCAAGCTAAGCTTTGTGGGATTATTCAGAGGCTCACACGGTCGCCGCCCAACTACAATTGAGCCACTAGGGCTATTTTTTGTTGCGTCTTTGCCAGCGAGTAATAGTAGAGGATGTCTTCATCACTCATGATGTTGATAGGTTCTATGATATCTCATACTTCATGGTTAAGTATGCTGACATAAGTGATGACCTCGTGATGTAACAAACATTATGATATTTTGTACCTTGTTGACATGTGCTATAACAAACACTATGATACTCTAAGCATGCTAACATAAGTGGCATATAGTTAACAAATGTGTTAACAATGATTGTGACATATAGTTATCGACGTGTTTGATTGCCTTTCGACATCGCCAAATTTGTTTCTTATCATGCTTTCATCACTATCCATGTTAGGATCTCTCATAAGTACAATCAATAATCTCTCAAAATTCAAAATCATATGATTAGAAAAAAATAGATCCATAGCATACACTTGCAGGCTTGGGGACATGAGAAAACAAAAGCGGGAAGGAGTTCAACATGGTGAACTTGTCTTATTAACAATACTGATTACATATATGCAAGGAAAGAAAATACAAGAGTTAATGAAAACAAACTAGAACACATCCTGATGGTACAAAAGCAGATGCTTCATTCATCTAAAGAAAGTATAACCACTGGAATTTGACGAGCGAATCGTTACGGGCAGAGAGTGAATGGGTCATTACCCACTGATTCAAAGAGGCTGATCTGTTCCTGGATTTTTAGCGGACAATCAAACTAATGTGTCCAATATTGGATCAGAACTTATTCTCACCATTCAAAATTGAACTCGAGCCTTGTTATCAAGGTTTATAGGCCCACCTAACTTGTCTAGCTATGCCGTGATCTGCTGTCAGCTATGCGTGTGTTTTATTCTGTATTTTTCCGACGTAGAGAAGGAAGGACCGCACAACATTAGAGTCATCAACATTTTGTTTGTGGTCATGTTTGGATTTCCAGGAACCGTGGGATCATTGGCTGGCTTATTAGGTGACTTTTTCTGTGTTTTTTTTCTCAAACATGCAGTAAAACTGCGCATCCTTGTATTAAAGAGGAGTAAAAACACAAGTACAAAACACAAAAACAGCACACCACACATCGCACCCGGCACAACCACAGCACACGTACTCCCGAGACTAACCAAGGCTGTTATCCGTTACATGTGCGTCGCGGACTCGTATAGGCTCAAGTCTTGAAATCTCATTAAACTTTTCTTTCGACAACTCCAGGTCGATCCAACTTAATTTCCTATGATTAAAACAAATGCATTTCTCTTGGGAAACACAAGGAGGCCAGTAGGACTCACCAGAAAGTTTGGATTCAATCTATAGTTCACTATGAGAAAGGACAAACATCTAAACTGTCTTTCGTGGCTGCTGCCAGATAGCGGAATTAAACTATCTAAACAATATTGTTCTCACCCTTCAAGCTTCAACCATCCTCTTCAGGGAAACGAACCATCAATCCTTCATAAGAAAACAAAAAGCATGACACATCGCATCCAGTATACTAAAGTAGCCTGCACATGAACATGGGATGATATATATAGCATCCAAACAAATTATAAGGATCTGCACTTCCGTTTTCATACACAGCATACATAGTGCACCATGCCCTGGCCGGCTGGCTCTGAAAACTTAAAATTACAAGCTACAAGTAGGGGCTAAGTACAACTGACGTCCATCATACACAGTGCTCTATGCACAAACTAAACTAGCCTGCACCTTGACATTTTGAGAGCAAACATAAGAATAACCAGTGTTAGGGACTAGAACCCGGTTCCTAGAGGTCTTCTGGTGCATCACAAGTACAATTCTTACTTGGTTGTCAGAGTGACGCATGTTTCTGGCTTAGCTAAGCTTAGCACTTTTTCATGCACTTCCTTGGCCTTGCTTGCAGTGACTGAAGTGTAAAGAATTTTCACACTTTTTAGTGCTGTCGCCCAACTGAATAACCGTTTTACAAAAGCAATTTCATGGTCAGTCCCTTTCATGTCAATGATTAAAAGTGCATGGAGGTGTTTCAAAGGGAGTTCCTCGGTCTTCCAGTTTGTTGGTTCATCACAGAAACAGCCTGATTCACATGTAGATTGTGCCTAGAACAAAGAGCAAGTTATGACAGTCAGCTACAGTTTAATGATATCAGTAAAGGAAGACAAATGAGTGAAGCGAAAATTATCCATGTCTCGTGATTTGTATTGTAGACTGTTTTAACTACAACAATACATATAATTTGTTGGAAGCCAATTAACTGCAGCAATCAGTTTGTTATAATTTGCAGATGGAATGGTTGAGCAAAAATGATTTTAAGATACTGACACAAACCTGAAGTGTTGTGCAAACAATAAACGATACACAAAACTTACTCAATTGACCATAGGTTATCAGTGGTATCATTTTAGTGCTTACAGATCCCATATGTCAGGTAAAAAAAAAATCACTTTACCTCCGAGTCATTCTTAGGATCTAGCACCAGCGCAAATTTTGCTAGACTAGTACACATCCTGAGAACATGAAATACGCTGGCTCCAAAGGTGTGTCCTTCATTTCTTAACATGACAGCCAAGGCCTCAAGGCGAGGGAACGTCCTAAGGTCTTCCAACAAGTATTGAAAATTCCCAATGTACTGCATAGTCATAAGAAGTCACAAATTAAAAAGAAAGATCATATGTATAGGTAAGGAAAAAAAGAGAGAGGAGACATCCCAGTTTCAAATAACTGATCAAGGCACAGAAACTGGATTACTGATCAAGGCACAGAAACTGGATCTAACATGATAACTTAGCTTTGTAACTAGATCAAATATGCTATATCCACAAACAATAGGCATGCCATGGCCCATGGTTATGAAGGCTTTTCCATAATGCAAAAGCACGAGATTAAACGCCCTTAAGAGCTCATGTCCATTGATTAACTAACATATCAGTGTGAACGCCCAGTGTGTATGTTTTATGCCAAAAGCAAAATCAATGTAGGATATTCAAATTTCACCACTATGAGGCAACGCTGTCTAGCCCATTTGCAATGAACAGATCACAGAATGCTGCATTCCTTACTGAAGTAGGGCACTTGTTTCAATATAAACGTAAAGCTAGATTTTCAAACATACAAATTCTACCAGCTAAATTTTCAGATGAGAATAATAGATGTCTATTGCAGATTATGCCAATATGCAGGAAAATCGCTATTGGATATGCCAGTTTTGTTAACAGGATAGCCTTCTTGCAAGTTTACTAAAAACACAAGGCTTAACCCTGTACAAAATATAATGCGAACTCACCTTCGGATAAACAAGACCAAGGTGAAGTTTGTGAATGGCCTGGAACTGCTCCAAGAGACGCAGGCAACTAAAGATTGAGCCAAAAATCATGTGGCCCATACACATAAAAACTGCTGGTCGTCACTGTAAGAGATTGGGGCTGTTCCATGTTGCCAAACAGGACGGAACTGGGATCATACGAATCCTTCCAGAACAGCGAGACCAGCTGAGGAGCTGAAATGTTGGCAACTGGTTGATTCCAGTCGAAGCAATCAATCAACTCCAACTCCTGGAGCACCGGGGCATTGACGGTGAGCTGCCGTAGATCATGCATCCTCTGCAGCTTCACTTGAAGCAAAGACTCCGAGTGGATGGCGAGATTGGCCAGCCCGAAGGTGTACTTAATGCCGAGCTTCTGCAAACTTGGGCACCGCGGGGAGGAGACGGCGTCGCCAAGCTCTGGCGGGCCGTGGAACCACACGGAGATCAAGGTGAGTTCGGTGAGCCGGGCGAAGACGCCAGCGGGCGGCATGACGATGCCAAGAAATCCCAGGTTGAGCGAGACGGTGGTGGCGCTCTCGAAGCAGGGAATCTCGAAGGCGGGATCTTCCTCGCCGACTTCGTTGGCATTTCTCTGGTTCTCGAAGATGAGCTGGCCCGAGAGGCGACGCGCGGCGGCGCGGAGGCAGTCCGCCACGGGTCCGAGGCCGGCGTGCTGGGTCCCCACGAAGAGGTGACGGAGGGGCGCTTCGTGGGCGGCGAGCGCGGCGGCGATGAGGTGGGGCGCCGGGGAGAAGCTGAAGCGCAGCTCCGGGAGGAGGGTCCACACGCGGCGCCAGCGGCGGGACGGCGGCGGCGGCTCTGTCGAGGCGGAGCAGGATGAGGACCAGCGTGTCGTCTGGGAGCGCGCTAAGGCGGTCCTTGCCGGCGCCGGCGTCGTCGTACGACGGTTTGCCGGCGATCTGGCCGCCGCTCTTGGCCATGGTGAGGAAGCTGAGGATTTTTTACTTTTTTTTTCCTGAAATGAGGAAGATAAGGGATTCGATTGGCTTTCTTCACGCAACGGACTCTTTTATAGAGAACCTGAATTTTCTTTGCGATCCATGGATCCCAAAAAAAAACTTTTCTTTTTCTTTCAGAAATCATCGATCATATAGAATTCAGCTGAAATAACTCTCTGATATGAATACTCGAGATATATACAGTGTGTTCTAACACAACAAAAATATATATGGTGCGTCCAGCACGTGCAGCGCTGTATCTCTTGTTTTCATAACAGAAAAGATCGTTGTCTAATACTGACTGAGCATGCTAATATAAATATTGACACCCTCTTTGAAAAATACTTTTATGTTAAGTGGTATGACCTCATCATAAAGTTGAGATGTAATGTGAAATTATGCTCTAAGGCAAAGTATGTCGACATATGAGATAACCTTATTATGAAGTTGGCAATTGCTATAATAGTTTATACTTCATGGTTAAGTATGCTGACATAAGTATGACTTCATGATGTGACAACCACTATGATATTTTATACTTCATGGTTAAGTATGATGACATAAGTGATGACCTCATGATGCGACAACTGCTATGATATTTTATAGCTTCCTGGTGAAGTATGCTGACATAAGTAATGACTTCATGATGTTGATAGGTACTATAATATCATACTTTGTGGTTAAGTATGTCGACAAAAGTGATGACTTCATCATGAAGTCGACATGTATGATTGAGGCATATAGTCAACAATGTGCCTTTCAACATCTCTAAAATTGTTTCTTATCATGCTTCCATCACTATCCTTGTTAGGATCCCTCACAAGTACCATCAACCATTTAGAGCTCTAAAATTTCAAATCATGATTGGAAAAAATGGATTCATTGATTCATAGCATACCCCTACAGGCCTAGGGACATAGGAAAAATGGAGAGGAGTTCAATACGGTGATTTTTTTTTTCATACTAACAATACCGGTTACATATATACAAGGAAAGAAAACAGAAGAGTTAGAAAAAAAAACAAACTATTTGGTTTAGTCATTGCACTGTGCTATATCTGAGCTAGAGCCTTGTGGAGATGATGAAGGATTTACTTTTTGAATCTCACGATCCAAAGTTGGAAGGTTGGTTGCTGATTTAAAAAAATTAACATTTCAGTGTTTTCCATATCTTACATGAAAATGAATACCAAAAGTTTCCTTTTGCGTTGCTGATTTTTGTTGACAAATTCAGCTTTACATACATTTTGGTTTTCCATACCCTCAGGACGTTTCATTTTTTTTCTCTTCATTTATGTGGTCCATCTTGCACAATGATATTTGGTTTCTCAGCTTGGAACTTGAATCCTACATAAAGAGATTGGATCATCATCTCCATATCCATACAGGTTAAACCAGATTACTACATTTGTCATGCATAGTCAAATGAATCTTGCAAACAGAACTGAGTTTCACTCTTCCACCAACCAGTATACCACAGAAATTCCAAACTAGTAAAAGAACAATCAAAGCTCCAGCATGTTTTTTTTTTTAAAAAACATGGATAATAGCAACTCATATGTAACCAACAGCACATTATACACATCGGGTATGTCGCGATACAACGTTGACATGCAACATAGTACATCATATACACAGGAGAGCTACAAGCTACAGGTTGTGCTTAGTACTATCCTGTACTGCAACAAAAATAGAAAACATTCAGCACTTAAAGTCACACCCCAATGCCTTCATCTAGTGAGAGCAAATCCACCGATCTCCTACACGAGTCGTGATACATGCATTTCTGGTCTAGAGAAGCTTGATAACCTTTGGCACAACTCTTTGGCCTTGCTTTTACTGATCGAGCGATCAAAATTTATTCTAATCTTTTCCAACACTGCCGCCCAACTGAACAGTAGTTTCACAAAAACAACTTCATGTTCAGCTCCTCTCAGGTCAATGATTTCTAATTTTTGGAGGCAATTCAATGAGAGTTCCTCGGTTTTCCATTGAGGTGGTTGATCACAAATGCAGCTTGAAGGACATGTTGATTGTGCCTGCTATTAGGAACATGCTTAAGACTAACAAATGGAATTGTCGAATGACATCAGGAAGAAGAAAACATGTAAAATGGTAACAATCCACACCTCAATATATTATCATCAAAAGTACTGTTTAACAAAAATACATTGTTGATTTGTTTGAAGCTAATCAATTTCAGGAATACCATTATTATGTGGGCAGAGAATAGTAGAACAAAAATATTATTTTATAAATTTCAAAGTCCTTAGGCGTCATGCGTATAGTTGTAAAATATGAGTCTGCTAAATAACAACTCAATACCATCCCTCCATTTGCCATTTATTTCAGGAATTGGAGGATGACATTTATCATGTTGCAAGTAAAAACGTACTACTGTGTCAAACGTATAAAGTATTGTCATGTGGAGATACGTAAACGTATTTTGCAATACAAGGTTTGGAGCAGATTATTAGTGTTAAAACAACCCCTAAAATTTGAACCCTCACAGTTCCGGGCAACTTGTACCAAAAATAAATGCTACCAAAGTTCTGGCCAATTTATAGGAAAAAAAGAAACAAATGCTATCACTTTCTTGCTTGACTACGCAGTTAAACATAGCTTTACCTCCAAGTCTCTACTGGTATGTAGAACCAGCGACAATCTTCTTATACCAGTACACAGCCTGAGCACATGGAATGAGCTAGCACCAAAGGTGTGTCCTTGGTTGATCACCAACATGGTCAAGAACGCAACATTAGGGAGAACTTTTATGTCTTCCATCAAGTATTGCTTGTTGTATAATTCCTGTTAGCTCATAAAGTGTCAACACATAATAAAATGAAAAAAGACGAGGCATTCCATTTTCAAATAACCCATTATAAGACAAGAAACATAGTTGTTTCTCGACAACTTAACTTTGCATTTCTTGCATAACACTGGCCAATGCAAATCCAGAATAAATTTGATTGTTGCATGTTTCTTGTTAGCTCATAAAAAGAGTCAACACATCAGACGAAAAAAGACAAGGCATTTCATTTTCAAATAACTCCTTATAACACAGGAACATAGTTGTTTCTGGACAATTGCATTTCTTGTGTCACACTGGCCAATGCAAATCCAGATTAAATATGCTAACACTATATAAATATAAGTTCAGAAGTCTCTTACTCACTTTCCATCTGTGAAGCAAGTAATTTACAATATACTGCGAGTGAAAATCATGGGTTTTCGAGTCCTAAATCTAAAGAGTTCATGTCCCATTTTGCGTTACCCCTGAGAGGTCATGTCCTTATAACTTGCACAAGAACTAGAGCACACTCCTAATGTTGTATATTTCACACTTTGACTCCATCACAGTACATGCACATTTGCATGGTTATTCCTATTCGCAAACATCATCTGGACAAGTCTGTCTAAAGCTATTCTTTTGAAACTATGTAATTTTAATGCTTTTTTGGTATCAAATGCTCAGGTCAACCCACTTGTCCTAAACCAAGACTCATGACATGATTGAAGTTCTTTCATGTCATTTATTTTTATTTTATTTGACAGGCAACACTCTAATTAATCAGAGCACAGATAGCTGTTATATATATACTTTGGCAAATGTGAGTCAATACCTATGATGTCCCTGTTCTATTCATAAATCTTTGTTTCTGCTGCATCTGCCCACTGCCTGCTAATATAGCTGAATATTGTGTGCTTACCTAAATTACACATACACCTAGTATCAAGACACACACAACCAAACTGAAACAAGCTTAACCACTTGAACCGCAAGTCAGCTTTGAAGCAACAGTATCTTGCTAGCAAGCTATTTTGACGGCACACAACATTAAAAGATGTAAAATCACCTGTGCATAGCTGAGGGGGATAATAAGACTGTGGATGAACTGAAACCGCTGCAAGAGACACAGAAAATCACGATTGTGCCTACTGCCATGTCGCCCATACACCAGAAAAAAATAGGTGCCCAGCCGTTGCAATTGTCCCAGATTGCCAAGGTCGACAGAGCTCGGATCATACGCATCCCTCCAGTGGAGTGACACCAGCTGAGGGGCTGAAATGTCGGCAATTGGTTGATTCCGCACAAAGCACCTGTGCAATGTGAACTCCTTGAGTGCCGATGCATCGATATTGAGCTGCAGCAACCCATTCAGATAATGCAGGTCCATTTGCAGCAGAGACTCGGAGCGGATTGCGAGACTGGCCAGCCCTCGGGTGTTGCGGAGGCTGAGCTTTCGCAAGCATGGGCATCGCGGCGAGGAGACCAAGTCGCCGAGCTCGCATGTGCCCTGGAATCGGACGCGCTCCAGACAGAGCTCGGTGAGCCGGGTGAATGAGCCGGCGGACGGACAGGCGAGGGCCAAAAACCCTAGGTTGAGGTCGATTGCGGTGGCATTCCCAAAGCAGGGCAGTGGAATGGCACCGTCCACCACCACCTCCTCCTCCTCCTCGTGCCCCTCCACCAAGTTGTGGTATAGAAGGCCACCGGAGAGGCGCCGCGCGGCGAGGGGGAGCCAGGCCGCCACGGATTCAGGGGCGTCGTCTGTGGTGGTGACGTGGATACGGCGAAGAGCAGGAGCTTCAGGGACTGCGAGCACCTCGAGAATATGGCGGTTGTCGGGGGCTGAGCAGAAGTTGAGCTCCGGAAGGAGGGCCCATGTGCGGCGCCAGCGGCGAGAGAGGACGCAGGTCCGGGCGGCCTCAGCGATGGTGCCGAGTCGGAGGAGGATGAGGACGAGGATGTCTTCAGGCAGGGCGCTGAGGGGGTCCTTGCCGGCGTCGGCGCCGGAGGGGGAGAGATCCGGGCGCTTGGCGGCGACCTCGCCGCCGTCGCCGCTGCTCTGTTCCATGGATGGAGAAGGGGAATGATTTGGGCCGGGCCTTGTTTGTCTGTTTCGTGTGTGAAAGTAAGTAGGGAGCCTATGAGGTCGTGGGCTAGAATATGTACAAGAAAAATATTCGAAAACATAAATAAACGGATTTCCGTGCTCAAAAAAAAAAGGAAAAAAACAAGAACATAAATTCAGCCAGAAATTTTACGAGATTTGTAGCATTCCCCTTGCAGAAAAGTACTCCAACATCCGTATACAAAAAGTAAAGGGAACATCAATGGCGAGGTGATTTTGTTCTGTTTCCCTTCCAGAATGGGACTCACAGTTCGTTCGACCATGTTTCGTTAACATAATACTTAACATTTCCATACTAGCTGATTATTTGTAAACAAATCTAAAAAGTATTTTTACCAAGCACAGTTCAAGGTAGAATCCAGTGGGAAGAGACTGGATCATCTCCTCCCTATTCAAACAGGCCCAAACAGACAAGGCTCGCGGTAGTGTTAAGATCAAATTAATCTGGTGAACAGAAGCGAATTTCACTCTAGAACCAATCAGTCAATTGACCATAGACGTTTCAAGCTTGTACAAGTACAATCATAGCTCCAGCATATATAAACAAAACATGGATAAGCTGCCACCACATGTAAGCAATAGCACAGCAAATGCCCAGTATACTCCCATGTCCGATATAACATCATTACAATGCTGGCACGCAGCGTAGTTCGTCATACACAGGAAAACACTGCAAGCTACAAACAGTGCTTAGTACTCTTCTGCATTGCAACCGAAACACAAACATTCAGCGCTTAAAAGTCACACCCCAGTGCCTTCATCTTTTAGCGAGAGAAAGTCCACCGACCCGCTACCCGAATTGTGAAACACGTAAAAGTCAATGAGCGTTTCTGGCCTAGAGATGCTTGATAACCTCTGATATAACACTTTGGCCTTCCTTTTACTGACTGAATAATCAAAACTTATTCTCATCTTTTCCAGAACTCCTGCCCAATTGAATAGTCGTTCCAGAAAAGCAACTTCATGCTCAGCTCCTCCCAGGCCAATGATTTCTACTTCTCGGAGGCAATTCAATGAGACTTTCTCAATCTTCCAGTTGGTTGGTTCATCACAAATGCAGCCTGTTGGGCATGTAGACTGTGTCTGCAATGAGAAGCATGCTATGACTAAATGGCATCATCTAATGGCAACAGGAAGAAGAAAAGGAGTAAAATTGGTCAACACCTAGATATATTGTCCTCAAAAATTATTTTTAGCATGGAATAGCATTGTCAATTTGTCTGATTTACTTAATTGCAGGAATAACATTGTTATGTGCAGAGAGAACGACAGAGGAGTATCATCTTTTATAAATTGCAAAACTCCGTAAGTTGTGCAACCAAAACATATTTAACTGACTTATAAAACTGTCAACAGAACTTCTTAGTTTTCACAGCTCCTACTTGAGTGCCTTCACGCACTGTATAATATCAACAAATGCAGGCTTTAGGGTTGTTGTAAAAAATAAGCCTGCTACATAACAGCTCAATCTACTTTTCATCTGTTAGCATTATTCCAACAGACTGACAATATTTTGGAATTAAAAAGAAAATGTACCACTTTGTCAGAATTACAAAGTACTGCCATTTGGTGATAACTAAACATATAGGAATAATTAGATATTTGCCATTACAATTTCTCCCGAACAGGGATCTGCCATCGCAAAAACGATAATGAGAAATGTGCCATCGAGGTTGCAATTCTTGCACATATTTGCCATTGTTGTTTTGTCAATGGGCAACGGAGGCGTGAAACGACCAAAATACCCGTCTTCTTCTTTCAGCCAGATTTTTTTTCTTTTTTTTTCTTTTTTTCTTCCCTCATGCCCGAGCTCCTCCCTAGCTAATTGAATCAAAGGAGTTCGTGTGGCAGTTGAGGCTGAGGTCCAGCACCCTATCCACCACGCCCTTCTCTCCCCAGCGAGCCGTCACCAAGCCATGACCGCGCCCTCCTCCGACACGTCGTCCCGGCCCGCCGTCGCTGCGCCCTTTGCTTGCAACGCAAGGAGGCTAGGGCCAACGAGCAGCGGTGGCTCGAGGGTCGTGCGCAGGAGGCGAAATGGAGCAGGGGGCAGAGCTCGTCCGAGGACAGTGGTGAGGGGAAGGAGGTAGAAGACAAGGGCTGCACCCTCAATCCACGACATCTGAAGCTGAATCCTTCCCTAATCTGAATCCCTACCTCATCTGAGATTAGGGATGGATTGATTAGAAATTGCCGAAGCAAAATATTTGGCGAGTGGATTAGCTTCAAATCAAGCACGACAAGTGCTTGGAACACCGGTGGAGGAGCGTGGAGGTTGCAGCGCCACCACATCGGTACCTTGAACCACCTTGCTGATAGGAATTCGGATACGAATTTGGGACATGGCACATTTTGGGAAGCAGAACAATATGCGGAATGGAGCAGGGGATGGCGGTGTCTAGAGGGTAGAGCTCGCCCGGGTGTGGTGCACGCATGGAGTATGGGTGGCCATTGCATGCAGCTCATCCGGGCGAGGCGCCGCACGACTTAGCATGGCTACTCACGGTGGTAAGGGGCAATATGAAAAATGGTTAACGGAAATATCTAACGGAGTTGACGGTGATGGCAAAAAAGTGTAACAACTGTAACATGGCTAGCACATTTCGGATTTGCTTTTTTGCGATGGCAGGTCCCTAATTACTCTGGAGAAATTGCAATGGCAAATGTCTAATTGTTCCAAACATATCCCACAATAGTACCATTGTCAAACAAACATCTAGAATGTGGTTTCTCCAATATCTGGCCAAATAGTACAAAAAAAGGGTGCAAATTTTAAATTGCTTCCTGTCAATTTCTGAGCTACTTGGGATATTGTTTTACCTCAGAGTTACAATTGGGCAGTAGAACCAGTGACAATTTTCTTATGCCAGTACACAGCCTGACCACATGAAATGAGCTGGCTCCAAAGGCATGTCCTTCATTCATCAGAAGCAGGGTCAAGAACGTCACATGGGGGAGATGTGTTATGTCTTCCATCAAGTACTGGAAGTTACCTATGTCTCCCTGTTGCAACAAAACATGACCACGAGTAGAGTTAGGATCCTAGTTCCGCTAGGCGCTAGGCGGATTTTAGGCGGTGACCCACTGCCTAGCGCCTAGGCGGGATTAATCGCGCCTAGGCGGTCCTAGGCGTTTTTCTAGGCGTTTTGCCAATATAGAGATGAAAAGGAAAAGAATAAAGAAAAAGGGAGGAAATAGAGAAGAAAAGAGGGAGACAGGCCCAGCCCACCAGCCAGCCCACCATAACCACGCCGTCTCTCTCTCTCTCTCTCTCTCTCTCTCGCTCGCAGCTCTCTCTCTCTCGCTCGCTCGCAGCTCTCTCTCTCTCTCTCTCTCTCTCTCTCTCTCTCTCTCTCTCTCTCTCTCTCAACGAGCGCGCCGCCGCCGCCCCTGGCCCCCTCTCCTCGCTGCGCCGCCGCTGCCGCCGCCCCCCCCCCCCTGCTCGCGCTCTTCCTCAGCAGATCCGCCGCCGCCTCCCCCTCCCCCTCCCTCCGGAGCTCAGATCCGCCGCCGCCGCCGCCTAGATGCTCGCCTACGCCCAAATCGACGCGGCAGGCCTTCGATTAGCGCCTAATCGTGCCTAATCGCCGCGGAATCGACGCCTAGCGGAACTAGGGTTAGGATGCAACAAAAAAGAAGAGGCATCCCATATTCACATAACTGATTATGACACAAAATAGTTAATGTGAGGGAGAGTCGTTAAGTCACCCATCAAGTATTGAATGTAAGATGTTTCCTGTCAATCCATAATAAGCCAGAGCACAAAAGATCATCTGTATGGTCAGGATGAAAAGAAATCATGGTTGTTCAAGTTCTAAATCTAAAGAGTTCATGTCCCCTTTTCACACCACACCTGAGTTCATTTCCCCACGACAAAAAACAGTAAGTAAAGATTTCTACTGTGTATATTTCGTGCTACTCCAACAGTACATGTGTATGAATTTTGCACAGCTATACTTGGAGAGAAACGTTATCAGAACAACCCTGTCTGAAGAAATTCTTTGGAAACTATGACATGTTATTTAACCAGAACATGTTTAGTTTCATTGTGAAGCCAAAGCAACTACTTCTAAACAAAGGCTCATATAAATGACATGACTGGAGTCCTTTAATGGCACTTACTTGACTTCATCTGATGTGCACAGATAGTTTCTATACCTTTATTTGATGAGTGAAAACCTACAATAACCATGTAATGTTCTAATACCCTTATTTCTGCTGACTTTGCCCACCACCGGCTAATGTAGTTGAATAATGTGCGTCTATCCTAAATTACAAGCCTAAGCAAATATGACAAGTAGCAAGCAACACACCACAACCCAACTGAAACGAGCTCAACTACTAGCACCCAAGTCATGATTTGTTGCGGTAATAGCTTGCTTAGCAAGTTTGACGCGTAATTACACAAAAGAAAGAATCACCCACCTGTGGATAACCGAGCACAATAGTAAGATCGTGGATGACCTGAAAGTGCTGCAAGAATCGCAGAACCTCACGATTGTGTCCACTGTGATGATTTCCATACACCACAATAACGTTGGGGGTCAAATGTTGCAGTTGTCCAAAATTGCCAAGATGAACATAGCTTCGGTCATACACATCCATCCAGACGAGAGTTATCAGCTGAGGTGCTGAAATGTTGGCAATTGGTTGTGTCTGGTCTCGAGTCAAGCAGTAACGCAATGCAAATTGATTGAGCAACGGTGCAACGACATTGAGCTGCCGCAATCGATTCAGATGCAACAGATCCATTTGCGAGAGAGACTCCGAGCGAACCGTGAGTCTGGCCACCCCCCAGGCATGTTGGATGCGGAGATCCCGCAAACCTGGGCACCGTGGCGAGGAGATAACGTCGCCGAGCTCGCATGGGCCCTGGAACCGGACGCTCTTCAGGCAGAGCTCAGTAAGCCCGGTGAACGCGCCGGAGGACGGCAAGGAGAGGGCGAGAAACCCTAGGTCGAGGTCGATTGCGGTGGCATTCCCGAAGCAGGGTAGCGGGATGGCGCCTTCCGTCTCGTCCTCCTCCTCGTACCCGTACTCCGCCACCGTGCTGTGGTTGTGGTATATAAGAATGCCGGAGAGGCGGCGCGCGGCGAGGGGCAGCCAAGCCGCTACGGAGTCAGGGGCGTCATCTGTGGTGACGACGCGGATGCGGCGAAGAGCAGGGGCTTCAGGGACCGCGAGCACATCGAGAACATGGCGATTGTCGGGGGCTGAGCAGAAGTTGAGCTCCGGAAGGAGGGCCCATGTGCGGCGCCAGCGGCGGGAGAGGACGCTTGTCCGAGCGGCCTCAGCGACGGTGTCGAGTCGGAGGAGGATGAGGACGAGGATGTCTTCGGGCAGGTCGCTGAGGCGGTCCTCGCCGGCGTCGGCGCCGGAGGGGGAGAGATCCGGGCGCTTGGCGGCGACCTCACCGCCGTCGCCGCTGCTCTGTTCCATGGATGGAGAAGGGGAATGATTTGGGGCGGGCCGTGTTTGTCTGTTTCGTGTGTGAAAACAGTGAGCAGATGATCGTGTGATGAGTCTTAAAAAGAAAAAGTCTATTTTGCCCCCTTTAACTTTGTACGTAGCCTGTCTCAAAAAGAAAAGACTTTATATCTAGTCCGATTTTCCTTCGTCTATTACAAAACCGGGTAAGTTGACTCCATCAACTCGTAAACCCGATTTTTTCCCTCCCTCGCCGGTTTTGGCTAAGTCAGCAAGTGAGACCCGTTTGTAAGTGACCTAGCTCGAACATGTGGGACCCACTGTGACTCACGTGTCATTCGAGCTGGGTCACTTACAAGTGGGTCCCACATGTTAGACCTGTGTCACTTACAAAGTGGATCCCACATGTCAACGGCGTTTCCCGTGACTGACAAGTGAGTCCCGCATGCTGACTTGGTCAAGATCGCTAGCTAAAACAGGTCAAGGAGGGAAAAAAAATCCGGTTTCATGAGTCGAGGGAGTCAACTTACCTGGTTTTGAATACAAAGAGGAAAATCGAACTTCACCAATAGTTGAGAGAGACAGAATAGACTTTTCCAAAAAGAAAAAAAGAGATCCTGGCCAGAATACGTTAAGAAAATGATTCCAAAAACAATATAAATAGGAAGAACACTCAGATGTAAAGAAAAAAAAAGCATTCCCATACTATCTGAGTACGGTGTAGTAAGCAAATCTGAAGAACCTTTTCTTTTCCAAGCACAGTTCATGGTAGAATCCTACAGGAAGAGACTGGATCATCTCCTCCCTATCCAAACAGACCCAAACAGATGTTTTGCTGTAGTGTAAGGTCGAACTAAATAACTAATCCTGTGAACAGAAGTGAATTTCACTCTACAACCAGTCAATTTGACCATAGACGTTTCAAGCTTGTAAGGAGAACAATCATAGCTCCAACATATGTAAACATAACATGGATAATAGCTGCCACCACATGTAAGCAATAGCATAGCCCTACATGCAGTATACTCCGATGTCCGATATAATATGCACCCAGCATAGTATATTACACACAGGAAAAATACTGCAAGTTACGAGCAGCTTTTAGTACTGTTCTGCATTGCAACGAAAATAAAGACATTCAGCGCTTAAATCACACCCCAGTGCCTTCATCTTCTAGCAACAAGTCGACCGACCTCCTACCCGAATTGCGATACACGTAAAATTCCATGAGCGTTTCTGGCCTAGAGATGCTTGATAACCTCTGACAAAACTCTTTGGCCTTGCTTTTACTAACTGAACAATCAAAACTTATTCTCATCTTTTGGAGCACTCCTGCCTAGCGCTGCAAGCGGGGCGGGACGCGGGTGCCCGCGCCGCGCGCCGCATGCGCCGCAACATGCTTAGCGGCTTAAGCGGCGGCCCGCATGCCGCCGCAAATGGTTAGCGGCTTAAGCGGCGGCCCGCATGCCGCCGCATCATCCCGCTCTACTCTGGATAGGTTCAGCAGCCCTCATCGCCGAGCAACGCGGAGACCCGTTCTGCTTTGCATGCCATCGTCATCCCGCACATGTCGTCAGCCGCGGTGCCGCAGGCCGCGCCCCGGTGCAAGAGCAGCGTGCTCTCGCCGCGGCGTCCCGGCGCAGCGCACACCAGCTGGCCGTCCTCGCCGACCATCCGCGAGCGCTTCCGCCGCACCTCCTCGCCTCCGCCCTCGTCCCTCATCCATGCCGTGCGGGTTGCGGCGCCGCCGGTCCCGCGAGCCGCGCCGCTTCGTCCGCTCTGGTCAAGCGGCCTTCTAAACGGGCCGTGTGCGGGTTGCGGCGCGGGCAGACCCAACGGCGTTGCGGGCAGGCCCGCGCCGCTTGCAGCGCTACTCCTGCCCAACTGAATAGTCGTTCAATAAAAGCAACTTCATGCTCAGCTCCTCTCAGGCCAGTGATTTCTACTTCTTGGAGGCAAGTCAATGAGAGTTTCTCAATCTTCCAGTTGGTTGGTTGATCACAAATGCAGCCTGATGGACATGTCGATTGTGCCTGCAACAAGAAGCATGCTAAGACTAAATGGCCTCATCTAATAGGAACAGGAAGAAGAAAAAGAGTAAAATGTTAACTATCAACACCTTCTTTTTACCATAGAAAAGCATTGCCATTTTGTAAGATCTAGTTAAATGCAGGAAAACATTGTTATGTGCAGAGGGAATGACAGAGCAGTATCAACTTTTAAAAATTGCAAAACTCCTTAAGTTGCGAAACGAAAACATAATTAACTGACTTTATTAAACTGTCAACAGAACTACTTAGAGTTCACAGCTCCTACTTAAGTGCCTTCACAATACCTACATATACAAGGCTACACTGTATAATATCAATTGCAACCTTTAGGGCTGTTGTAAAAAATAAGTCTGCTATAACAGCACAATCTACTTTTCATCTGTTAGCATTTATTCCAACAAAATGACAATATTTTGGAATAAAAATGAAAAAGAGTACCACTTTGTCAGAATTATGAAGTACTGCATTTGTTGGTGATAACTAAACATATTATGCAATACAAACTTTGGGGCAGAGTACCATTGTCAAACCAACACCTATAATGTGGTTTCTCCAAGATCTGGCCAACTTATAAAAAAAAAGGGTGCAAACTTTAAATTGCTTCCTGTCAATATCTGAGCTACTTGAGATACTGTTTTACCTCGGAGTCACAAGTGGTAAGTAGAACCAGTGACAATTTTCTTATACCAGTACACAGCCTGAGCAAATGAAATGAGCTGGATCCAAAGGCATGTCCTTCATTCATCATAAACAAGGTCAAGAATGTGACATGAGGGAGATGTGTTATGTCTTCCATCGAGTACTGGAAGTTACCTATGTCTTCCTGTTGCAACAAAACAGGACCACATGTAAAGTTAGGATGCAACAAAAAAGAAGAGGCATCCCATTTTCACATAATTGATTATGATACAAAATAGTTAAGGTGGAGTCATTAATTCGTCCATCAAGTATTGAATGTTAGACATTTCCTGCCAATCCATAATAAGCCATAGCACAAAAGATCATCTGTATGGTCACTTGATCAGGATGAAAAGAAATCATGTGGTTGTTCAAATTCTAACTCTAAAGAGTTCATATCCCTTTTCACACCACACCTGAGAGTTTCTTTCCCCACGACATGAAAAAACAATCAGTACAGATTTCTACTGTGTATATTTCGTGCTACTACAAGTACAACAGTCCATGTGTATGAATTTTGCGCTATTCCTGGAGAGCAACGTTATCAGAACAACCCTGTCTGAAGCTATTTTCAAACTATAGAAAGTTATTTAGCCAGAACATGTTAGGTTTCATTGTGAACAATGTGAAGTCAAGCTACTTCTTCTAAACAAAGACTCATATAAATGACATGACTGGAGTCCTTTCATGGCACTAACTTGAGTTCATCTGATGTGCAGCTCCTATCTAAGCACAGATATTACACATAAAGCCTAAGCAAATATGACATGTAAGGAGCAAGCAACACACCACGAGCCCAACTGAAACGGGCTTAACTACTAGCACCCAAGTCAAGATTTGTTGCCGTAATAGCTTGCTAGCAAGTTACTTTGATGGCGTAATCACACAAAAGAAAGAATGCAGACCCACCTCGGGATAACAGAGCATAATATGAAGACTGTGGATGGCTTGAAAGTGCTGCAAGAACCGCAGAACAACCTCGCGATTGTGTTCATTGGGATGTTGTCCATACACCAGAATAATGTCGGGGCATAGCTCTTGCAGTTGTCCCAAATTGCCAAGATGAACATTGCTTGGGTCATACGCATCCATCCAGATGAGAGATAACAGCTGGGGTGCTGAAATGTTGGCAATAGGTTGTTCCTGGTTTCGAATGAAGCAGTACTTCAACTCCAATTGATTGAGCACCGGCGCATCAATATTAAGCTGCTGCAATCCATACAGACTAAACAGATCTATTTCCAAGAGAGATTCCGAGTGAACCGTGAGCCTGGCCACCCCCCGGACATGTCGGATGTGGAGTTTTCGCAAGCATGGGCATCGCGGCGAGGAGACAATGTCACCGAGCTCCCATGTGCCTTGGAACCGGACGTGCTCCAGACAGAGCTCGGTGAGCCTGGTGAATCTGCCGGAGGAGGGCAAGGCGAGGACAGAATACCCTAGGTCTAGGTCGATTGCGGTGGCATTCCCAAAGCAGGGCAGTGGAATGGCACCGTCCACCACCTCCTCCTCGTGCCTCTCCACCAAGTTGTGGTATAGAAGACCACCGGAGAGGCGCCGCGCGGCGAAAGGGAGCCACGCCGCCACAGAATCAGGGGCGTCGTCTGTGATGGTGACGTGGATGCGGCGAAGAGCAGGGGCTTCAGGGACCGCGAGCACCTCCAGAACATGGCGGTTGTCGGGGGCTGAGCAGAAGTTGAGCTCCGGAAGGAGGGCCCAAGTGCGGCGCCAGCGGTGGGCGAGGACGCTTGTCCGGGCGGCCTCAGCGATGGTGTCGAGCCGGAGGAGGATGAGGACGAGGATGTCTTCGGGCAGGGCGCTGAGGCGGTCCTCGCCGGCGTCGGCGCCGGAGGGGGAGAGATGCGGGCGCTTGGCGGCGACCTCGCCGCCGTCGCCGCTGCTCTGTTCCATGGATGGAGAAGGGGAATGATTTGGGCCGGGCCGTGTTTGTCTGTTTCGTGTGTGAAAGTAGGGAGCCTATGAGGTCGTGGGCCGCAATATGTTCAAGAAAAAAGATTTGAAAAAAGAGTTACGCGATTTTGTAGCATTCCCCCTTGCAGGCAAGTAATCAAATATCCGGATACAAATCGGTTTCCCTTCAAGAATGGCACACTCATAGAGTCCGTTAGACCATCTTTCGTTAACATAATACTAGCATTTCCATACTAGCAGACTTGTAAGCAAATCTGAAAAAAAAAAAATCTCTCCAAGCACAGTTCAAGGTAGAATCCTATGGGAAGAGACTGGATTATCTCCTCCCTATCCAAACTAGCCTAAACAGATTCCAAGAGTTGTAGTGCACGTCAATAGTATAATCTTGTGAACAGAAATGAATTTCAGTCTGCAACCAGTCAATGGACCAGTCATTTTCAAGCTTGTAAAAGAACAATCAAAGTGTAAACAAAACATGGATAATTGCTACTACCAGATGTAAGGACTAGCACAACATAAACGCAGTATACTACGATATCCGAGATAATATCATTACACAATGCTGGCCCACAGCAAAGTACATAACAAACAGGAAAAACGCAACGAACTACGAGCAGTGTTTAGTACTGTTCTGGATTTGCATTGAACATAAAGACATTCAGCGCCTAAAGTCACACCCCAGTGCCTTCATCTTCTAGGACCTCCTACCCGAGTACACGTAAAACTCCATGACTGTTTCTGACCTACAGATGCTTGATAACCTTTGACACAATTCTTTGGCCTTGCTTTTACTGACTGAATAACAAAACTTTATTCTCAACTTTTCTGGCACTCCCGCCCAATTGAATAGTTGTTTCAGAAAAGCAACTTCATGCTCAGCTCCTTTCAGTTCAGTGATTTCTACTTCTTGGAGGAAGTTCAATGAAAGATTCTCAGTCTTCCAGTTGGTTGATTGATCACAAATGCAGCCTGATGGACATGTCAATTGTGCCTACAATGAGAAGCATGCTAAGACTAAATGGCATCATCCAATGGAGTCAAACAATTGCCAATTTGTCTTATCCAATTAATTGAGAGCAACGTTGTAATGTGCAGAGAGAATAACAGAGCAGTATAATCTCTTATAGATTAAAACTCCTTAAGTTGTGTACAAAAACATATTAAATTGATTTATTAAACTGTCAACAGAACTAAAAATTCCTCAAAAAAAAAAAAAGAAAGAAAAAAAGAGAGAAAGAACTCCTTAAGTTCAGAGCTCCTACATAAGTGCCTTCACATGGAGTCAATACCTGCATAAGGCTGCACTGTATAATATCAACAAATGCAGGGTCTAGGGTTGTTGTAAAAAATAAGTCTGCTACAAAACAGCTCAATCTATTTTTCATCCGTTAACATTTATTTCCAACAGAATGAAATATGTCGGAAAGAAAAAGAAGAATGTACTAATTTGTCAGAGTTATAATTTTTGCCATTTGACGATAACTAAACATTCTCCGCAAAACAAACTTTGGGCCAGAGTACCATCTGTCAAATCAACACCTAGAATGTGGATTCTCCAAGATCTGACCAAATTGTCCAAAAGAAAAAGGGTGCAAACTTTAAATTGTTTTCTATCAATTTCTTAGCTACTTGAGACATAGTTTTACCTCCAAGTTAGGAATGGTACGTAGAACCAGTGACAATCTTCTTATACCCGTACACAGCCTAAGCACATGAAATGAGCTGGCTCCAAAGGCATGTCCTCCATTCATCACGTGCAGGGTCAAGAAAGTAACAGGAGGGAGATGTGTTATGTCTTCCATCAAGTACTGGAAGTTACCTATGTCTCCCTGTCGCAACAAAGAAACAACCATGTGTAGAGTTTAGGATGCAAAAGAAAGAGGCATCCCATTTTCACATAACTCATTACGACACAAAATAATTAATGTGAGGAAGAGTCGCGTCGTCCATCAAATACTGAAAGTGAGATATTTCCTGTTAATCCATCATAAGTCAGCCCACAAAAGATAATCTGAATGGTCAGGATGAAATAAATCATGCCTGTCAAGTTCTAACTCTAAAGAGTTCATGTTCCCTTTCACACCACCCCTGAGTTCATTTCCCCATGACATTAAAAACAATCAGTACAGATTTCTGGTGTGTATAATTATACTTCGTGCTACTCCAGCAGTGGATGTGTATGAATTTTGCACAGCTATTCCTGGGCAGCAACGTCATCGGAACAACACTTACTGAAGCTATTTTTTGGAAATTATGACATGTTACTTAACCACGACATATATGGTTATTGGTTTCATCTGATGTGCAACTCCTATCATCGCACAGATAGTTTCTATATCTTTGTTTGATATAAATATGAGTCAAAACCTATAATGACCATGTTTTGTTCTTATGTCGTTATTTCTGCCGATTTTGCCCACCATCTGCTACTGTAGCTGAATAGTGCACGCCTACCCAAGATATTTTGACGGCGAAATTACACAAACCAAAGAATGAGGACTCACCTGTGGGTATGTGAGCGCAACATGAAGACTGTCGATGACCTGAAAGTGCCGCAAGAACAGCTGAACCTCACGATTGTATCCATTATGATGATGTCCATACACCAGAATACAGTTGGGGCTCAGTCGTTGCAATTGTCCAAAATTGCCAAGATGAACATAGCTTGGGTCATAAGCATCTAACCAGACGAGATATATCAGCCGAGGTGTTGAAATGTTGGAAACTGGTAGTGGTTGGTTTTGGGTGAAGCAGTTATACAACGCCAATGTATTGAGCACCGGCGCATCGATATTGAGCTGCTGTAATCCATTTAGACTAAACAGATACACTTCCAAAAGAGATTCCGAGTGAACCGTGAGCCTGGCCAACCCCCGGGCCTCTTGGATGCGGAGCTTTCGCAAGCATGGGCATCGTGGCGAGGAGACAATGTCGCCGAGCTCGCATGTGCCTCGGAACCGGACGCGCTCCAGACGGAGGTCGGTGAGCCTGGTGAATGTGCCGGAGGAGGGCAAGGTGAGGGCAGAAAACCCAAGGTTGAGGTCGATTGCGGTGGCATTCCCAAAGCAGGGCAGCGGAATGGCACCGTCCACCACCACCAACTCCTTCTCCTCCTCCTCCTCCTCCTCCTCCTCCTCCTCCAGCAAGTTGCGGTATAGAAGACCACCGCAGAGGCGGCGCGCGGCAAGGGGGAGCCACGCCGCTACAGAATCCGGGGCGTCGTGTTTGGTGACGACGAGGATGCAGCGGAGCGCCGGGGCTTCAGGAGCCGCGAGCACCTCGCGGATATGGCGGTAGTCGGGGGCTAACTTGAAGGTGAGCTCCGGCAGGAGAGTCCAGATGCGGCGCCAGCGGAGGGAGAGGACGCAGGTACGGGCGGCCTCAGCGATGGTGCCGAGTCGAAGGAGGATGAGGATTAGGACGTCGTCGGGCAGGGCGCTGAGGCGGTCCTCCCCGTGGTCGGCGCCGGAGGGGGAGAGATGTGTGCGCTTGGCGGCGACCTCGCCGCCGCTCTGCGCCATGGGAGCAGTGGGGAACGGGAAGTGATTTTCTTTATTTTTTTTCCTTTTTCTTTCTTGATTCCAACGGGCAGGGATTTGGGTGCACTAGTGCAGCAGATTTCAGGAGTGGTTCCGCAGTAAGCAAGAGAGGTGAGATCGTGGGCCGTTCCAACAAGTTGTCAAGACCGAAACGATCGATCCATCCTGGGCCTCTCTATCAAGTTTTTAGGCCCACTTGGCTGCTAGTCATTGTCAGCTTGCATCAAGTTTTCAGGGCCCCGGCAAGAGCGGGTTTCTCGCCGGTGTGTTCAGCGTTTTACGGCATGGTCCGATGATGGCTGTGCTACTGCTGGCTTCCTTCAAATTTGATGATGCTTCGTCCGTTCGGTTTCGACTTCAAGCATCCGCCTCTGTCTCCTTCTCTATTGGAGGAGAGGCGAGCAGCTGCGATTCCGATTGACGGGAATGGCGATCTGCAGGAGCACTTTGAAAGGACTTCAATGTAATTTATTTTTAGTTTGTGGGCTCCTTTACAAGGGGCTAGATGTAATAGTACTCTATATTCAATAAAATCCAACCCGTTGTTTCTCAAAAACAAAAAAGTTAAAGCACTTCTGGTTTCAGAAAGAGAAAAGTTCTGGCGCGCTATTCAACCTGGCATTGCTTGCCAAACAAGCCAGGCGCATCCTACAGGACGGGACATCCTTGAGTGCGCGCGTTCTCAAGGCAGTGTACTTCCCGGATCAGGACTTCCTGCAGGCGAGCCTCGATTCTTCACCATCGAGGATCTGGCGCGCAATTCTAGATGGCAGGGAGGTTCTCAAACAAGAGATCATTCGTCGCATTGGAACGGGTGAGACCACGAATATATGGTCCATGAATTGGTTGCCTCGCAACAGTCTGCTGAAACCTGTGGCATGCGTGGGTGTTAATCCACCAACAAGGGTGTGTGAGCTAATTGATCATTCGACTGCGACCTGGGACAAAACGAAGCTGGAACAATTTTTCTTCCCGATGGACAGTGAAGTTATTTCCAATATACCGATCTGTACACGTAGACAGGATGATTTCTGGGCGTGGCACTATGAGAAGAGCGGGGTTTTCTCCGTGCGATCTGCCTACCGGATGTTGGTTGTTAACAAGCAGCGCAAACACCGCATATATGGAGAGTATGGCAGGGAGGTCAGACACACGAGCAGTGGAGAAAGAGTGGTCGACACTTTGGAACATGAAAGTACCATCCAAGATCAGGGTCTTTCTATGGAGATTAGCCAGGCAGTCCTTGCCGACAGCGGATGTGCTGCAGCATCGTAATATGAAAACTCCGCGAGCATGTGCCCTGTGCGGAGTACCGGACTCATGGAGACACGCACTCTTGGAATGCAATATGGCTAAGTGTGTTTGGGCGCTCGAACGAGCAGAAATTACTGAACATTTATGTGAAGTTCAGGAGACTGATGCGAGAGGTTGGTTCTCGATGGTGATGAGCTCGATGGAACAGGATGATCTCACGCGGGTGCTGGTCACGCTCTGGCAATTTGGTATGCGAGAAGGAAGGATATATATGAGGAATCATATCAAAGTCCGTTGTCGACAAATTGTTTCGTGAAGCGGTTCATCCAAGACTTGGAGTCTACTGCTCAGCAGCCGATCGCCAGGGAACAGAAGGCCACAGCTAAGCCGCCAAGATGGTTACCCCCTCCACCGGGCCACATGAAAATTAACGTCGACGCCGCCACGTCGAAGAACAATGGAAGGGCATCTTATGCGGCAGTAGCAAGGGACACCACTGGACAGTTTCTTGGGGCTTCGGCAGTGGTTGTTATGAGAATGACTGATCCGGAAACACTTGAGGCCATGGCGGTGAGAGAAGGACTCGCACTTGCCAACGACTTGCGCTGCAGAAATTCAGAATTGCGTCTGATAATGCAGGTGTGTAAGCTTCATGACCATTGGAGTTCGGAAACCCCAAAGGTATGAATGTTTTGGTGATTGAGTGACCATATTGATGTGACTAACATTTCCATGTAGGATATTCAAATGGTCATGTCAAGGAAGCGTCGTCTCACAAACCCTATCTTTATCGACGACTTGGTGATTGGTTGCCTCGACAATTCAGATCGAGAACTTGATGGAGTCAAGGTTGAAGATGGATCAAGGCTAAGGACATGATAGATCCAAGCAAGTGTTGGCTTGGTGTAGATGTTAGCTTGAGTCTATAGGAAAAACAAGACTATCAAGAGGGATCGAATTGGTTCTCTTAGAGCACACTAGGTTAGAGATCATATGGATGCATCGTGAGTCTCTTGAGGGCTAGGGTGGCTGAAGAGAAGAAGAGGAACCAACAATGGAGAAGTTGGAAGCAAGGATCAAGAGTGGATCAAGTTTTCAACTTATGCAGAAGAGACCGGACGGTACGGTCCTAAGGACCGTATGGTACGGTCTTCATTGAAGATCCAGACAGAGAAGTGAAGTCTCGGGATGCTGAAAAAATGAAGACCGTAGCATTGACCGGACGGTACGTTCAAGGGACCGTATGGTACGGTCATCGGAGGATTTCCAGACAGAGAAGCTGAAGTTTCTGGAAGTGGAGAAAATGAAGACCGGACTATTGATCAAACGGTACGGTCCTAGGGACCGTATGGTACGGTCTTCATTGGAGAAGTTCAGACAGAGAAGAAGGAAATGGAGAAATGCCTGGAAATAGAGACCGGACCGTACGGTCAGATGGAGACCGGATGGTACGGTCAATGGTACGGTCCCTATATTTCCTAGGCACTTTTGAGCAACGGCTAGTTTTGCGTTGGTAGCCTATAAATAGTTGGTTGCTCGCCCCTTGAGGGGTCTCTTGGCCATTGTTGGAGTGCAGGAAACCCAGAGAAGTCAAGAGCAAGGGAGAGAAGCACTTGTGAAGGATTTGGAGTGATCCTAATGCTTGAGAGAGTAGCAATTGCATCCACTTGATCTCTAGGCTAGTGTGAGCTTGAGAGAGTCACTTCGGTTTGTTACTCTTGGTCTATGGCAAGGCCTAGACCGGTTAGGCGTCGGTGTTAAGCTATCCAAGGAGATTGTGGAAGCCGACACAAGTTTGTACACGGCCTTGGAGCTTCACGTGCGAAAGAAGCATCACTAGTGGAGCGTCCTTTGGCACGCATCAAGTGCGGAGCCTTACCTCCGGAAGAGTATCCGGTAGAGAGCCCGGCGGGACGTGCCCACGACTTCACTCGGAGGGTGAAGTGTGATCTAGGAGGGATCACCGTCGAGCGGAGGGACGGTGTCGAGACTCCGACGGGAGTGACCCAACGTGGAGTAAGGGATGGCGCCATCCTTCCGAGACCACGGGAAAAATCATGAGCATTCCTATCTCTATCTCCTTTACTTACTAGCATTTACGCTTCCGCATTTACTTTCATGCTAGTGAAATTGCTTGATAGGTTGTCTCTTTGTTCTTAGTAGAATTGCTTGTTAGGGTATTGCCCTATGCTAGACTAGATGGTGTGCGCGCATTGCTAGTTTCTTGTCATCACCATATCTAGTCTTGCTAGCTTTACACCTTAAGTATGTTTGGGATAAATTATTGAGACACCGATTCACCCCCCCTCTCGGTGCCCTTGATCCTTTCAAGTGGTATTAGAGCCTCGTTGCTCAAATAGGGCTTAACCGCCTTGAGTAAGGATGCCGGGAGGAAGTGGACCACCTCGATGGGACCGATTATGCCTATTGGAAGGCTCGCATGCAAGCTTACGTCGAGGCTCTCGATCCTATCGCATGGGAGGTGATGAGTTCCGGTATCTCTCTAAGAACTCCCATTGGTACTCTTGATGTGAATCTTGCGAATGCAAATGCTAAAGCTAAAAATGTCTTGTTTGAAGCAATCACTAAAGAGGTCTTTGCTCGAGTCAAGTCTGCGGGTACCGCTCATGAACTGTGGACTCAAATCCAACAAGTTCATGAGGGTTCCTCGGATGTGAAAGAGGAAAGATACTATGTCCTCAAGGACAAATATGATGCCTTTACCGTGTCTTCAAATGAGCTAATCAATGAAACTTACTCTCGCTTGAATGTGCTTGTAGAGGATATCAACTCTCTCGGTGTGAAGGAAAAGATTGATGATGGTGACCTTGTGCGGAAGATCATGAGGATTCTTCCAAGGGATAAGTATGGAGCATTCATCACATGTCTCTTCAACACCGACATTCAAGAACTCACAACCCACAAGCTACTTGGGTAGATCACCGCCTTCGAGAGCTACAAACTTGACAAGAAGCTTGATGAGAAGCCCTCCAAGAATCTTGCTTTTGCTTCCGAGGGGTCAAGCAACAAGAAAGGGAAGAAGGTGATGACTCAAGATTCAAGCGATGAAGAAGTTGAAGAAGATGATGAAGACTTGTTGCAAATCCATCCAAATGACCTAGCTCTCCTCATGAAGAAAAGCAACTTTTTCAAGAGGAGGTTCATCAACAAGAAAGATGCCGAGTGCTACAATTGTGGGGAGAAAGGTCACTTTGCCAAGGAATGCACAAAGCCAATCAAGAAGGGCAAGAAGAAGACTCAAGAGTCAAGCGATGATGAAGAAGAAGACTCTAGAAGCAAGTACAAGACAAGGAAGAGGTTTGTCAAGAAGGAAAGCTCTAGAGGCAAAGACAAGAGAAGATCATCTCGCAAGGGTCTCTTTGTTGGAGAGTGGGTCACGGACGATGATGATAGTGATGAAGAAGAAAGTGATGACTCATCCTCCAAGGGCAAGAAAATGGCCGGTATAGCTCTCACAAACATCTCCGATACTTTACCTCCACCTCCTATTTGCTTGATGGCCAAAGATGATGATAGTAGCGATGAGGATGAGAAGAGCGAGTCCGAGGAAGAGTTTGGTGAGGAGGATAAGCCAACCTATGAGGAGCTCTTGGATAGCATTCTCTTAACTGGCAAGATGCTCAAGAAAAAGGACAAGACTATTGCTAGGTTGGAGAAGGAACATGAAGTGGCCGCTTTCCGAGTTCGTCAACTTGAAGATGAACTTAGGGGCTTATCCATCACACACAAGGCTCTAGATGAGGACTATGACAAGCTTGAGGAGGACCACATGAAGCTCAAAGAGAAGTCCAAGTTACTAGAGGTTGCGCTCAAGCACCTTTCTACTTCTATCATAACCTTGGCTCAAGCTATGACAAGCTCAAGGTCGATCACAAGAGGCTCAATGAGAAGTTCAAGGTTCTTGAGGAAGAACATCAATCCAACCTTGAAAAGAGTAACACTTCTTCTTCTAGTTCATCCATTTCCGATTCTTCATATATTATTTGTGATGGACTAACTCCCTCTCTTGAGAGCATCTCTCTTGATGAGAAAATTTTGAAGGAATATCATCAACTCAAGGAGGAGAGAGCTTCGGTGATGGACGGCTTTGAAAGGCTCACAAGGGGAAGGACCATTCATAAGGAGATACTTGGTCGCAATATTGTGAACAACTCCGAGCACAAGGGACTTGGCTCCTACCCCGCCGCCATCAACCTCATCGGCAAGGACGACAACATTCCCCCTTGGGTGGTACCTCTCATGGCGGACGACTACTATTGTGACAAGTGTTGCCAAGATGGGCACACTAGCAAGAATTGTCCCAAGGTGAGAAGTTCCAAAGTTTTGCCTAACGCTAACTTGTTCTATGAGAACACACACTACAAGCTCTTTAGGGACAAGCGGGGCAAAGTGAAGGCAAAAGCTCTTGGATCACCGGACAAGTGGAGGAAGACGAGAAGGATTTGGGTGCCCAAGTGCATTGTTGACCTTGAGAGGCCAACCAAGTGCGAGTGGGCTCCCAAGAACAAGACCTAGAAGGGCGTTGGTGGTGGACCGTGTGCCGCGATGTCAACTCATGAAGGTCCACCACAAGCAATGAGTGCTTCGTCGACATATCAACTCTTCAAGGAGGTAACTTGTATCATAGTAGTTTTCTTTCTTGCATCGCTTGCATGGTAGTTAGGTACTCCTTTGTAAACTAGTATGTTTGCATCCATGCATGTGTAAATAACTAAAAGAAAAGAACAAAAAAAATTAGTTCAAGGTCTAACTTTCTCAAGATGGCTATGAGCATGGGGGATGCTTGAGTTGGTGGACCGATGGACTCAAGGCAAAGTTTGGCTCATAGTGAGTAAGCTTGAGAGAGGCTCAAACTTGACCTTGAGTAGGTTTCCTTTATGCGTTGTCTTAACTTTGCTTGCATATCACATGGCATGTTTAAAATTCCCCTTGCATTTGTATGATATGCTTGTCTCATGCATTGCATATAGGAAATCACAAAGGAGTGGTCACACTATGAGGAAGTGCTTCATTCACAATATGATCTCACATCTCATAGAAGTGTGACAAAAGAAAAGAATTGCGCTTCATGCCTATTGAGTCTTACTAAATGATCCTCAAGGTTAAATCTACTTGCACGGATCATAGGCAAAGGGCTCATACATACCCCTCTTTTGGTTTTATCTCCTTTGGTTTTTATTGGATGCATCTTATTTGCCGGTTGAAAAATTACTATAAGCCTATGTGCAACCTATATTGGTTTATTTTCGAAGGAGTGTTTGAGAGTTCCTCTTCTAGTCCATGTTTGGTGTTTATTTGGTTTTTGTATGAGAAACTTGGACTTAGAAGGAAATTCCTTGAAAATCAGCTTTTCTGGACTAGACCGTACCATACGGTCATAGGGACCGTACCATACGGTGTGCTTTTGCACGATTTCCTTTGAACCCTGAGGCAGAATGGAGACCGGACCATATGGTCCTGAAGACCGTACCATACGGTCTCTTTAGAGACTGTCAGGGGTAAGAAGGAGACCGTACCGTACGATCTCTAGAACCGTACCATTCGGTCTGGTCAGTTCATCGGGACATCAGATCCAATCTGCGCTGTTGATTCGAATCTTGATCAATCCTGGCCGTCCGTTCAAATGTGACCTAATCTTAACGGACCGTTCTGGGTTACTGTGCATCCCCTTCACCATTACGCCGCAGCTCGCCGAGCACCCGCCTCCACCTCACTTTCCCGCGCGCGTGCTGCCGTCCGCCGTCGAGCCAGCCGCCACCGTCCGTCGAGCCTCTCGCCGACGAGCGCCACCGCAGCCGCGCACCACCGCTCCACCGCGTCAGCACCCGCGCCCTGCAACCCTAGCTCCGCTCGTTTGACCACCGCACCGCCAAGCCGTGCCGCTCGACCTCGCCATACGCCGCCGCCGTACCGGAGCCGAGGACGACCTCGTCGACGAGCACATCACAGGGGAGTCCCTCCATTCTCGCGCGACCTCAAGTTGCTGCTCATTCACATCTCGCGCGACGAGTTTCTCCCCGTCGGCCTCACCGGACCCGAGCACCCTCACTGTCGATCATCGACGATCAATTGTTCCGGTGAGCTTCTGGTGACTTGAAATTGCCCAGTAGCCTCGTTCCATTGCCTATCTAGGGTTTGAGCCGATCGATCCCTTCATCGTTTAAAATCCTTAGAAATTCATCCGAAAATCCAAAATTATTCCTTTATTGCGAATTGATATGCTTTGCTTCAATTTCTTCGCAATTTAGGTTACCATATGTCATAGTAGTCGTAATTTCATTCTATGCCTATGACATTTTGGTTGTTGGTTACTCTGTGTCGTTTTCGAGTCCATTCCATATCCACTAGCTCGACACTTAGTGTATTTCCTCGATTAGTGGTACATTGAGTCTATTGCATAAGATTTATGTACACTAGTTGATCCTCACTCATAATCGATAATGCCGTAGTTCCCCATTGATTATGTTTGCCGGCATTGTGTCCTTCACCTCTGCACTAGGACTTCATCTAGGTTTACGCGCTTACCTACGATTCTTGCTTATAGATTATAATAGGTTATTCTATACTCATATACCCTGTCTTATTCCTATCGTGCAGTGGCAGTGGTCAGTGGCCAGTTGGGCAGTTGACAGCAGTGCAGAGTCAGTGGACGGATTTAGGGCCAAGCCCTTGATCCTATCTTTGGTAGTCAGCTTGTCAGTGGACGGGTTGGTGAGCCGAGCTCACTCGCCCTATCTTGTCCGTAGTCCAGTCAGCAGAGATGGCAGGAGGCAGAGGCAGAGGCAGGGGCAGAGGAGATCGTGATAAGGGAAAGGCCAAGGCTCCAAATCCACCGCCCAAGAAGAAGCAGAGGACAGGAGATCCTGAGTGGGACCAGGCTCTCAGGGCAGCAGCAGTGGACCTACCTTCTGGCAGAGACACTGGTTTACAGATCAGGGACACAGCTGCAGGAGGACAGGGGGAGAAAGTGAGGAGGTCTTCCAGGCAGAGAGTCACAGTGCAGCGGACTCCGACCACCCGTGAGGTTGGTACGTCGAGGACCACGCAACAGTAGCCAGAGGCAGAGGAGGAGGAAAGTTCTTCTAGCTCTGGTGACGGACCTCCACATGTCACCGAGGCTGACAGGCAGAGGATGAGGGAGAGGTTCTGTGCACTCAACAGGAGTGCCTCCCTCACGGATGTTCTTGCTGAGGACGCTCTCAGGCTGCCAGGACCAGTACTCAAGAAGTTCAGGAGAGTGTCAGAGGAGACTTGGGTACCTGCTACGAGAGACCCAGCAGCTGGGGGTCGTTTCTGGACGTTGCTTCAGCAGAGGATTGCAGCAGGGCTGAGGAGTAGACTGCACACTGGTGGAGCTGAGAAGCTCTTTATCACCCACCAGCACTGCAGCATACAGGCTGCCACCAGAGGTGCCGGGACAGATTTCACTCAGCACTTGTCCTTTATCCCTACATCTATGACATGGGATTATGACATAGTGATGGATTTCTATGCTTCTTTGTGGATTGTTCCAGATCGCTCAGGTATTTGGTTTATGCTCAGAGGGCTTCCCCACAGAGTGACAAGGGAGAACCTCGTGGAGGCACTTGAGACCATCCAGTACGAGACCAGAGTGTTTGAGCTTGCTCACAGAGGGATGAAGCCTCCCCGCAGACCTCTTGGGGGGCACTTGCCGAGTGATGACGACATGAGCATTGCCTTCCCACCACCTCATCCGGAGAACTTCAGCCGAGCTCACACCAGACTCACACACGAGGGCAGAGTTCTCAGGAGCATACTGTGCAGGACCATTGTTCCCAGGAGTGGATACAAGGATCAGTTCTCTATTCTTGCACAGTGGATTGTCATGTTGATGTTGAGGCACAGGGGATTTGACTTGGTAGACTTGATTCTGTGCCAGATGAAGGATGTCATTGCTGAGAGCATTGCTGCCAGACGTCTAGCATTCGGACCTCTGATTTGCTATATACTGAGGAGGTTAGAGTTGTTGTCTCAGGAGGAGTACGATCACCTGCCCAAGGTGACTACAGCTTACACACCCCTTCCTGCCTCGGTGTTGGTCGTTTGTACGCACCCACTTATATACCGCAAGAGGACGGTGTACAGTTGTAGCACTTTTTCCCTTAGAGTATTCCAAGGTTTAATATCAAACCACAGAGAACAAGCGGGACTTAAACTATTATTTAAACTACTAAATTAATATGGCAAAGGTGTGTGTGGAAAGGGTGGTTAACAGCTAGAGATGAAAGGGCCTGCGGTTGTATCAAGGTTATGAAAAGGATTCTCTCCTATGGTTTGGGGTACTGGCATGCAACTCACGTCATGGTTCAATTGATAGGTTTAGTATTCTACAAGACATGGTGGTTTCGTTCGCCCTGATCCTGTCACGACAAGGTACTAATAGCTCCCCACTGGTTTCTTGCACTATGTAATAAACACGTATTGATCGGATACGAGTTCAAAGCATCACATAGACCAAACACATCAAAAGAGTATTGTAAGCGTGAGAGTTACACAACCAGATTTCCCTCGCCACGGAGAGAATATGAGATCTACTCACGCATCATACTGCGACACATGAACATGGGTACAGTAGGATGCAGGATTTTGGCGTGGTCCCACAGGTGCCGATCGGCACGGCGGTGTGCCGGTCGGCACAGTCTTCCTTTTGGTGGTGATGATCGGTGATCGCCGTCTTCGCCGCCACAACCTTCAACCTAGGTCAAAACCTCTGTATGTCTGTCTCTCCCTTTACTTCGCGACCAAGATCTCCTCTTTATAGTCTCTTTCGGTTGTGGGCTGGATTCCACCGACTCCGACTCTAATATTTCTTCTGGGCTTCATATTCTCCGAGTGGGCTTCAAGTTTGGGGCCCGACCTCCATGGTGCCGGTCGGCACACAGGCCGTGCCGACCGGCACGGACTCCAATTTCCTCGTTCTTCGGGCCTCCGGCAGCTCTTTACTCGTAGTCTCTTAATTTTCACCTGTTTCCTGCAAATCTTCCGAATACACAGAAACTACGCATATATATGATAATGGGGGTTAATTGTTAGCAATTATGACATAATAAAGTATTAAAAACACCATATTTGTCATATAAAATGTGCACCTAGAAAGCACCAACACTCCGACAGACGGGTTGCTGCCCGGGAGTCAGCTTCACAGGGGAGTTCTTCACAGGGGTTAGGAGACACAGCTACCGAGATTGTGCAGCACATACAGACTAGTAGTCAGATGGAGTCCATTCCTGAGGACGTGACACCGGACTCCAGAGCAGGGCCTTCAGCCTCTGCTACAGCTCCAGCACAGACAGATTCACTACTACGAGCAGAGCTTGCAGCGATTCGTAAAGAGCTCCAGAGTCAGAGAGAGGACAGAGACAGGGATCGACAGATGTCGGACAGCGTGATACTCACTCAGAGGGAGATGCCTGGTTTGTCCTCGATGTTCACAGGCATTGAGATGGTTGCTCAGACTCTTCGTCTCTTTGGACAGACAGTACCCGGTCTTCCGTCGCTCCCGCCTCTTACTTTTCCAGGTGTGCTGCCACCAGATACGATACAGTTTTAGCAGCAGCAGCAGTTTGCTCAGACACAGGCAGGACAGTCAGCCAGCCAGGGACAGTACTTCAGCACCTTACTCACGGCTCCCATCTCACCTGCTGGTGCACCTACGGTGGGACCATCGACGTCCACGTTCGCTGGTTTGGCAGGAGAGGCAGGCCCTTCACACCAGTACTTGTCTTCACCAGCTCTCTCCATGACACCGTCAGCTCTTCTAGCTACCACAGCTCCGAGCTTCTCACGGCTACAGCTGACGAGTCCGTTCTTTGTGTCACCACTGCCAGCTCGCACTCTAGACTTCGACACAGTAGCCCAGACTGCCTCCATTCAGACCGACTCAGTGTTGACAGCTACACAGGCAGAGTTGGTGTCTACTACAGTGGAGACAGCAGCAGTGGAGCAGACAGTGCCTCCCAGGACCTCTTCACCACCTCGAGCCTTTGAGCACACAGGCACTCCTCCAGAGCAGCAGCAGCAGCAGCAGCTATAGCACCACCTACTCCAGCCTCCGAGCCTACAGTGACCACTACTGCTGCACCACCTCCTCCAGCCTCCGACGCGTAGGATAGCAGTCCTTCTTTTTCTTTTTCTCTTTTTGGTCATTGGTGTCAAAGGGGGAGAGAGATCCTGTACAGGTCTAGGGGGAGTAGTGGAGTGATCTCATGTTCAGAGGGAGTGTGAGAGAATTTTTGTCGAGTCCATTTGCGACTTTGTTTGTATATTCTTTTGGTACTTCGTGGTTCTTGTTGAGCTTGGATTTCTTTTGCTGTTTAGCTCATCAAGAATGCACTTGGTTTCGTTTCATACACTTGCTCGTTATCTATATATCTTATATTGCTCTGTGTTTGTGTATGCTAACCTGGAAGTGCTCCCTTGTATTTATCTTGACAGGTTTCCTCTTTCTGTGATGATATGTGCACTCACTTGCTTTTGCAGGATTATCTTATAAACTTATCATCACAGTGCTGTGGTCATAGCTCTTACTTTTTATTCCATATATGTATCACCCATGTGCTCTAACTTTTTTTTGCAGGTGATACCTTTTTAGCTATGACTACCTTGATATCCGTTTTACTTACTTCTCTTTCATATCCAATTTTCTCGATCACTCTTACGCGTTCCTTTCTTTATCTTATGATATGTGTTGTCACCAATTACCAAAAAGGGAGAGATTGTAAGCTTCATGACCATTGGAGTTCGGAAACCCCAAAGGTATGAATGTTTTGGTGATTGGGTGACCATATTGATGTGACTAACATTTCCATGTAGGATATTCAAATGGTCATGTCAAGGAAGCGTCGTCTCACAAAACCTATCTTTATCGACGACTTGGTGATTGGTTGCCTCGACAATTCGGATCGAGAACTTGATGGAGTCAAGGTTGAAGATGGATCAAGGCTAAGGACATGATAGATCCAAGCAAGTGTTGGCTTGGTGTAGATGTTAGCTTGAGTCCATAGGAAAAAACGGACTATCAAGAGGGATCGAATTGGTTCTCTTAGAGCATACTAGGTTAGAGATCATATGGATGCATTGTGAGTCTCTTGAGGGCTACGGTGGCTGAAGAGAAGAAGACGAACCAACAATGGAGAAGTTGGAAGCAAGGATCAAGAGTGGATCAAGTTTTCAGCTTATGCAGAAGAGACCGGACGGTACGGTCTTAGGGACCGTACGGTACGGTCTTCATTGAAGATCCAGACAGAGAAGTGAAGTCTCGGGATGCTGAGAACATGAAGACCATAGCATTGACTGGATGGTACGGTCAAGGGACCGTATGGTACGGTCATCGGAGGATTTCCAGACAGAGAAGCTGAAGTTTCTGGAAGTGGCGAAAATGAAGACCGGACTATTGATCGGATGGTACGGTCCTAGGGACCGTATGGTACGGTCTTCATTGGAAAAGTTCAGACAGAGAAGAAGGAAAAGGAGAAATGCCTTAAAATAGAGACCGGACCGTACGGTCAGATGGAGACCGGATGGTACGGTCAACGGTACGGTCCCTATATTTCCTAGGCACTTTTGAGCAACGGCTAGTTTTGGGTAGGTAGTCTATAAATAGTTGGTTGCTCGCCCCTTGAGGGGTCTCTTGGCCATTGTTGGAGTGCAGAAAACTCAGAGGAAGTCAAGAGCAAGGGAGAGAAGCACTTGTGAAGGATTTGGAGTGATCCTAGTGCTTGAGAGAGTAGCAATTGCATCCACTTGATCTCTAGGCTAGTGTGAGCTTGAGAGAGTCATTTCGGTTTGTTACTCTTGGTCTATGGCAAGGCCTAGACCGGTTAGGCGTCGGTGTTGAGCTGTCCAAGGAGATTGTGGAAGCCGACACAAGTTTGTACACGGTCTTGGAGCTTTCCGTGCGAAAGAAGCATCACTAGTGGAGCGCCCTTTGGCACGCATCAAGTGCGGAGCCTTACCTCTGGAAGAGTACCTGGGAGAGAGCCCAGCGGGACGTGCCCGCGACTTCACTCAGAGGGTGAAGTGTGCTCTAGGAGGGATCGCCGTCGAGCGAAGGGACGGGGTCGAGACTCCGACGGGAGTGACCCAACGTGGAGTAAGGGAAGGCGCCATCCTTCCGAGACCACGGAAAAAATCATGAGCATTCCTATCTCTATCTCCTTTACTTACTAGCATTTACGCTTCCGCATTTACTTTCATCCTAGTGAAATTGCTTGATAGGTTGTCTCTTTGTTCTTAGTAGAATTGCTTGTTAGGGTGTTGCTCTGTGCTAGACTAGATTGTGTGCGCGCATTGCTAGCTTCTTGTCATCACCATATCTAGTCTTGCTAGCTTCACACCTTAAGTACGTTTAGGAGAAATTATTGAGACACCGATTCACCCTCCCCCCTCTCGGTGCCCTTGATCCTTTCAAGGTGTTGTGAGGAGCATCTCCGGGTCAGGATCAGGACAATATGGCCAGATCGTCTTGGAAATAAAGGCGCGAGCTGCAAGCTTTGCGAGTACAGACTTTGCACATGAAGGACGACTGTCGAACGGTGATGCGCATAGACTAGCTAGAGGCTCGTTATATGATGATTTAGGCAGACATTTGTGGCTGCTAAGTCCGCCTGATGGCCGTATGTAACTCGTACAATGTTAATGAGTAATAAAGTATGAGTCCCTAAAAAAAAAGAAAGAGAAAAGTTCTATTTGTCTTTGTCAACTCAAGTTGTATCTCCAATTACACAACCAGGTATCCAATACCCTAAACTCATCACCCCGATGTAATTTACTTCCCTGAGCGGTTTTAAGAGTGGTTTTGTCCTACGTGACTATATGACCCATGTTGGATGCCACGTCCTTTTTTCTTTTTTTTTCTTTCTTCCTTTTCTTTTTTCCTCGCCAACCAACACCACCACCTGGTCGCACCACTGCACCATGTCGCGGATGAGGCGTCATCTTGGCGCCAGCGGCGAGCGCGTCGACGTCGAGGAAGGAGAGCACGGGGCCACCGGCCTCTCCACCGAAGCCACTCGATGCCGCAGTCACACCCGATCCTCGCCTACGTGCTCTCCCGCCTGCCCTCATTGTCCGCGAGGATGCCACGGGTGGGCAGGGGCGGTGGCGCGGGTAGGCCGAGGCGACGGCGTGGGCGGTGGAGGCGAAGGAGAGAGCTGGACGTGGCCGACACCAGGAAAGAGAAAAAAAAAAGAAGAGAGAAAAAGAAAAAATAGTGACCTGGCACCTGACATATGAGACCCATTGCATCACATAAGTTAAAACCACTCTCAAAACCGCCTAAGAAGGTAAATTGCACCATGATAATGAGTTTAAAGTATTGAATACCCTGTTTTGTAATTGGAAGTGAAAATTGCTCTACCCCAATAGTTAAAGGAGGCAATAAGACTTTTCTTTTAGAAATCCTACAAATTACCCCCTGTGTTTTTAAATTGTTGTCACCGTTAATTTTTAGTTACATTTGACTATTCGTTTTATTCCAAATATTAATTCAAAATATGCAAAATTATAGATACTAGCAGGAACCCCGGGCGTTGCCCCGGGTTGTCAAATCACCGTAAAAAATATGATGGCATAGATGACCAATGATTATGTAAGTTTACATAATAAGAGATGCCGAAACAAATTTCTCTAATAAAACACATTGAAGTAGTGGAGTTAACATTGTACAAAGCTAACCACTCTGCATTCCATCCTGGTCCGTGCTTTAAATAAGCCAATGAGTAACTCCCAGGCTGTCCTATATATGCTGCGAGTAGCTAGCTGAAAACTTCTAGGTTGAAAAGATTGTGTATTACATGGCTTGCAACAAAAGCAAAGCTCTGAATTTAATCCATATGCATATCTTATAAAAAAAGGTTATATATATCTTTTACATCATGTGTTGTGGACAGAGCGTGAAAGTAGCTACAGAAAAGAAATATCATGATGGCATTTGATCACATTTCCCTGAAAGCAGCTTATGTTGTCGAGTACTACCTCCTTCCCGCAATAGATGTCGTTCTGGCAAAAATAACTTTTCCCCCAAAGCTTGTCGCGCTGGCCCACTATCCACGACTCACGAGAGAGACACAGCCTCCTGCTGCGAACTGACACAAACAAAAAAAAAGAAAAGAAAAAAGGAAACAAATTCGAGCCTTCTCGGCCTCTCTCGAGTCTCCAGACGCGATAGCGAATCTCTCCCTTCCGGCGGTCCTTCTCGATCTGCCTGGCGGCGAGGTCGGCGGCAACTGGGCAGAGCCGCGCAGTGGCGAGCGGCGCGCAATCACGACCCGGCGAGTTGCGCGTATGCGCGGTGATTCTTGGCAGCGGCCGGACCTCACCGTGCCGCAGCATCCTGAGCGCAGGCGGGTCGAGAATGGGCGACGGCGACCGGCGCTCAGGCGAGGTGGGATATGGGCGGCGGCTGGGCTGAGCTCCGCGATGGCGACCTGTGCTCAGACGAGGTGGAGATGGGCGGTCGCAGCGAGCTAGGTGGCGGCGGGATGGTCCTGTGCTCAGCTCAGGCGAGGTGGAGATGGGTGGCGGCAGCGAGAAGTGGCGGTGCACGGCGAGCGCGCAGGCAAGGCGACGGAGGGAGACGCGGCGGTGCTCGCGCTCGGCCCGACGGCGCGGAGCTCGCTCGGGGTGGAGCTGGAGCAGGGGAGACGCTCGCCGTGCGCGTCGGCGAGGAGGTCCTCGGCCCGCCAGGCGCCGGCCCAGTCGACCAGATGCACAACCCCGTCGCCGATCTGGCCACATGGGGCGGAGGAGCTGCTCCCCCTTGCGGATCTTCATGGCGGCGGCTACGGGTGGTCGAGCTCGATCCACGGCATTATTTTTTTTTCCCTTTCTCTCGGTGGTGATGGATTCAGCCGCCAGCTTGGACGCACGCGGCCGCGTCCCCTTGTCGTATAAGGGCAAAATAGTAATTTCCAAACTCCTTGGTACCTGTGCGGGTGGCCAGAACGTCAACCTTTTCGGAACGGAGGGAGTACGCAAGAGAGGCCCTGAATCTTCTAGCCAATTGAAGAACTATATGTAAGGAAATGACAACAACAGGTGAAATTTCAGTGGTCCAAAATGTAATACCTCCTACGTAGAATATCAGACCTGCCTTCCTCTCTTCCAAAAGCTGCAACCACCTTACGTTTCCTGCATGTTTCAGCAGAAGTAGACAACTCTGGCCATGCCAAATGTATCGTAAAAAGAAAAGAATATCAGTTGGTCATCCCAAAAAACAACCTAGTTTGATAAAAGTAAAGACCTTTTTTTGGCATAGAGCAAACAGAAATCCCAGCTTACATGATGTGTTTGAGATCTTTCGACAAACTGCCTTATACGGTAAACACTAAATCCCTCCGACGAAGCAATTGTTGCACAAAGAATTGGGCATCTGGACTGTCAATTGTTCGTGCAAAATATTGAAAAGGACAGAAGAAACACATGATAATAAGCTGTTAATGATGTTAGAAGAAAACATGTAAGGCAGTCAGGTTCAGAGTTCTACTGGGATGTTGCCTCCACGGGAAAAAAATGTAATATCGAAAACAACTAACATGAATCAACAAAAAATCATTCGGAACTCTTGAGCTAATAAAATGAAATAATGTCATGTTCACTAATGCGACTACTATATGGTCTGACAAACAACATAGTAGGGAAAATGGATCATGTCCTGCAGAGAGCTTAACCTATATAATATTCTCTCATGTCTACTTAGCAAGTAAACTGGGCATCGTTAAACAAAGCATAACTTGGAGAAATAAGTAAACCATGACGGATATAACACCTAGACATTCACAAATTAGAGAAGAAGCACCAGCAGACTACAATACAGTATGCATTAGCAAAGGAAGAGAGGTCACAGAACTGAGGGAAAAAAATGATATTGGTGGCTCAATTGGAAATCTGATATTAATCAATATCTTTACGAACATAGATAGCAGGCAATTAAAGCATCCGGGAGGTGAGGAGGCTATGAACTCCTATATCTTGCTGTCAATTGGCCTCCCTAATTCTTCTTCCTTGCCCAGGAAAGTGCAAAATTGAAATCTAAAATGAAACGAAGGGATTAAAAATTAGCATACGAATCAAGGACGCAACAAATTAATGATTTTTACCAAGGGGCGGAGGCAGGGCCAGGGACAACGAAGACGGCTGGGCTGCTTCAGGGGAAGCCGGCGAGGCCTAGAGTTAAGATGCAGGGGTGTTGAGCAAGGAGGCGGAACGGCCGTGGGTCCTGTGCGTCATCTACCTCCCAAGCGTGCCGCTAATGCGCACTGGCGGCTGCGGCAACCGTCAGGCCGCGGATGCGGCGAATCAGAGGAGGATGCGTCTCCATCCTAGACGCAGGAGGGCCCGGGGTTGAGAGCAATGCCCTTGTTTTCCGTCGATTGGAGCTAGAAGACGCAAGAGCCAGACCAACCGGTAGAGCAGGGGAGGGAAGTCCGGAGGAGAAAGGACTGGAGAAGGACGGCGGCGCTGGTTGCTTCGAGAAAGCTCTGCGTGGGGAAAGTTCCTGTGCTACCGCGGGTTCCCGTGCTACCGTGCTACCACTCGGAATAGCGTAAAAACGATGCAACGAAAAATTGCAACAAAAATATGAATGGATAGTGCATGCAACGATCTACAATTCTTATTTTTGGTTGAGGTGCAACCGAAGCTCGTACAAGAAGATACAAAAAAAAGAAATCAGCCTATGAATAGTAACGGGTTGCGGGTGTGTGATGAACAGTTGCAACACGCACTGTTCACAGCCTGATTTCTCTTTTTTTTATCTTCTTGTACGAGCTTCGGTAGCACGATAAGGGCCGGTTGCACCGGAACTTCTCTCAGCTCTGCTTGGCTGGGCACACGGGGGATTGAGATCCTCTGCCGTTGAATTCGGTGGCTGACATGTGGGGTTAGTGGTCGGTGAGCGCCCACACGGGAGAGGAAGGGAGCGAAGCGAGCCCGATCAAAAAATCAACATTGGAACAGTACTTTGGGAACTCCTTATCTGAAATGAGTCCAGAAAATAAATGCACAGCGCATATACTACCTCTGTCTCATAATAGTTGTCGCTGTTGACTTTTGATCATCACGTTTGACCGTTCGTTTTATTCAAAATTTTTTTGCAAAGATTAAAACAAATATGTCATGATTAAACTAATATTGATGAAAAAACATGTAATGAAGAAATAATTAATGTTTGCACAAAAAATTCAAATAAGACGGATGGTCAAACATGACAATCAAAAGTCAACAGCGACAACTATTTTAGGACGAAGGTAGTATGTACTAGAATCAATAATAAGCACAAAAAAGGAATTAGCTAGAATTTTTCTGCCACGAGGATGCTTGCTCCCATGATTCACAAACGACTCCTACTTACACAGAATTTCATAGAAATATTCAACAACGTATACAAAGCAGACATACAGAGCGATCATACATCACACATGCTGCAATCCGACTGAAACAAATTCCCAGACGACACATCAACGCAATGCTCTGAAATCTGAAACCCACAACTCCAATGGAAGCTAGAAGAAAGGCGCAAAGACCTGTCCAAACAAAGCATAATGTTAGTAACAGATATATCTGTGTAACCAAGAATAGGATCCGGTGCAACATCTATGGAAATGCTTGAATATGTAACATGCGAAGCACATGTAACTTCAAAGCCATTTCTTGTAGCTATCACGTTCAGAATCATTTAATAATCAGGTAAAAAGAAATAATCAGCAAGAATCCATACTTACAAAGAGGAACTAAAGAAGATACAATCCCACAGAAGTATGCTATTGACATTTGAAACTATCCACAAGTGAAGAGATGTTAGATCATGATAACGTGATAGACTTCAGACTGTCTCAGACCCCTCAGCAACTAACAGTGCCTGAAGTTCTTCTCTTCGTTTCTCTAACTCCTGAAAATGCCAACCAGAAGTTGGAGAAATGGTCAAAACATAGCCATGGGGCACTGAAACGAGATGTAGGCTTTACATAGAAAAGCACAATTGAATAGACAATGGCGTTGTGTAGTGGACGCACTTTTGCATACGAATATAATTATACTGCGACCGCGAGCAATGTATTAAGTCTTGATGGTGTACGACTTTGGATAACTGGTAGCCTAACTTTAAGAAAACATAATCTAGACGAAGCAAGGCCTAAAATGTTTTTATATGCAAAGGTTTCACCTTTTTGAAATGTCATGTTTCTCAATTTCGATCCAACAGAATGAATTTAGTTTTCATAAACAGATTCTCATTTACTGTACATGTGAAAGCGCAACAAATAGGAGAAGACGAAACTTACGGGACACTTTTCCCCTATATGTATAGTAGACAGAGATCAAGTTATGCGACATGTATAGATTCAGGCATGGACTTCTTAAAGGATCTCTTGCTGTCTTTGCAGCCTCAAAAAACCAAGATCCAGTGATGTCACTAGACTCACTACTAAACGTAGGAACCAAGTACTAACCTTCAGATCCTTGGCTGCTTGCTCTCTTGATGTCGCTTTCTGCTCCTTTGAACGTTTTAACACACCAAGGCACAATATTCCCTACAAATTGAAAGATTTTAGTGTGCATAAAAGATACAAATGACAGAGCAATACAAATAAAAAGGCAATATTGACCATTCATTTCGACTGCACACCACATGATGACACTTCACTAAATTAGGCACGCTTGGTTTCGGGCAACTTAAAGATACTACCTCCATTTTTATTTTTTTGACGTTAGGATGACTGAATTAGTGCAAATTTGCACTAATCCTGCTGTCCTAACGTCAACAAAATGAGAACAGAGTAGTATTAGATAGTTAGTTCGCAAGCTTAGTCAGGTTTACTCAAAACAGTCAACTGTTTCCTAATGCTATACAGCTAAACAAATACGCTTAGGTAGTTACTGCGTTATTTCCCAAAGAACAGGTTGTTGAAGATTATAAGCCATCAGTTTTTGCTACAGAATGAATCGGCCAGCAATCTTCTAAACTTACTGAGATTGTATACACTGCTCCACATGCAAGTAGCATATAGCTGGCAATCTCCTGAAGCAAAACCAGATCGTTCCTTTGAATACTTGGGTAAGCCTTTGTCATGACAGCAACGCTACAAGGAACCAATTAATGGAACTGAGCAGAGGAGCAGACATGCAACATATTGAAGCACCCTAGTTGAGACGAGATTACTGCAATGTACTTCAAAAGGTGAATAAGCAGGGAAGGTGAATTTCTAGCAAAGCACATGGAATTCCAAATTTGATAGAACAGAAAGCATTCTGACAATAATGTATGCTAACGTAGAATATGGTTCATTCATAGCTTAATGAATGGTTTTGAAATCTGAATATTTAAGGGCCCTAATGCCCTGACTGGGCTATGAGATTGCACACAATTGCCATTCATTTGGCACTGAATATTGATGTAATGTATGAGGTTACTATGTTAGAGTCTCATAGCTGCTTAAATGTCACTCTAATGAGGAAGTACCACATCATCATCAAATTTTGATCAAGGTTCATTAGGAATACTTTTAATTTTTCACAGTAAGCAGCAGATTTTTTGTTTCACGAAACATCCCGCTGAAAATTACCAATCAATACCTCATGTCTATAATTTCTCTGGTCACCACTAGCTCATACTTTACATGCAAAAAAATGATAAATCTATTCTACCAAATCTAATACAATGACCAGATGAGACATCAAGAATATGCATTAAGTGGTTTGCCCAAAATTGCGTTGTTGTGCATATTTAGTAGTGAAGTTTAGGAAAAACTAAAGAAAAACAAAAATATTAATGATTATCCAGAGCACATACAAGATCTGCAGCATTCCCCTTGCCGGCCAGTACTCGAATACCTGGTCACAAAGAGCAGAAATTTCAGTTATTTAACAGGCTAATAACATTACCAAAATGTCAAACGAAAATTCAGTAAATTAAACAGGAAATAAAATTACCAATATGTCAAACCAACATAACTGAGAAACACTTGATCCATTGGTTGATTTACACTATGTAATCGATGCGTAAAAGAAAGAATAATCCAATGAAACTTAAGGGGAAGAACTAATTTTGTAGAACAGAGTGAAACAGTTAAGGCTAATATTATAATCAAATGACATCAGAGCATAACAATCATCGCCAAACTTTACTCATGTGAAATGTTTTACATGCCAGAAATTAGCAATCATCCCATAATACCATTTAAGATTGAAAAGTAAGGACCGGCTCCAATCCTTAAACAGTGAAGCACTATACTAAGTGCCCCAATTAATTAAATTGGACACAATTCCAGATCATACAGCATTCCACAATCAATCAGGTAGCGAACAACTGACAAATAATAAATCAATAATCTCAACAATCAAAACCTATTCGCAATCTATCACGGCCCGAATCGAGTGAAATGGAGGAGGAAAAGCAAACCTTCCAGAACTGGATGATGAATCCCCACTCGGTCTCGATGACGCACACGAACAGCGAGAACAACACCGCGTAGCACCGGAATATTCCCCCAAATATCTGAAACGCAACAGAAATCCCACCAATCAGCTCGAAACCAAGCGATTAGGCGCAACCCATCACAGCGTCGGAGTGGGGATTTCTTACATCGAAGCCGGCGCGGAAGGACTGGACGGCGGAGAGGACGTTGACGGCGACGCAGAGCAGCGCGGTGGCGGCCGTGACGACGCTGAAGCAGCGGCAGACGATGATGAGCGGGTCGGACCCGCCGCGCTGGCGGCGCGGCCGCAGCGTTTCCCCTCCGGGGGCCTGCGGGGACGAGGTGGACCCGCCCGACGGCGACCCGTTCGACATGGCTTAGGGTTGGGTCTCGAGACGCTTCTCCGGCGAGGTGGAGATTTTTGTTTTCCTTTTTTTTTTCCCGGTTTGCTTTTCCCTTTTTTCGCGGGTGGAGAGCGGGAGAAGCGAGGCGCACAGGTGTGAGGTGGAAGCCGCAGCATATAAAGCGGAGGAGCACGAAGCGGGCGCGGGCCCTGTGAACCGGGCGCACGGACCGGTCGGTCCAGGTCTTGGAAGGTTGCGGTGTTGGTGGACCAGGTGCAGGGGGGCAGCGAGGGAGCACGGGAGTGGTGTGTCAGAGGGTGGGGCCAAGGGCGAGATTACACGTGGCGCGTGAGGTGGAGGAACCGCGAATGGGAGCCGAGCTCGTGGTGCCTGCTCCATACTGGTAGGTATGGCAAAGCACCCTGGAATGGTAATCTAATCAGGAAATTATTAATTTTTCCGATGGACAAAAGCTTCTCGAACTGAGAGTGTTCTTCATCCTGCTACGTGCCACTACTGTGGCAGTTCGTAGCTGGTTTAGCATTGAAAAGGCGTGTTTCAATTTGTCCTGTTTTTGAAGGGAGAGAGATGGGTACGGAGAGGTGATGAAGTGGTAGCTGATTCAGCATTTGAAAAGGCGAGTCGCGAGTTTAATTTTATCCTGTTTTGAAGAGAGAGATGAGAACCGAGATGAAGTGGTTCAAGAAACTTCTGCTACGTTTTGTTTTGAGACAGCTCACTGCTCCCATGATTAGTTCATCCTTTTCATTTGAGGAGTCAGCGTGGCACGTGTTACTGTTGCCTGAATTTCAGAAGACTAGGCTTTTGTTTTCAGATAATGAAGAAAAAAAAGAGAAGGAAATGCGCCTGAGCGTGCCCTCTGAAGACGCAGAAACGGGTAGTGGAAGAACGTAGTACCAGGTTCCTCGGGAAAAAAGAAAAAAAAAGAATAAGAACAAATACTATGAAGTACTAATAGTAAAGAGGTAAAGTTGCTACCTGACGCCACGCAAGGGATAACTGCCTCCCCTGTTCTTCTTCCGCGTCGAACAATTTCTCAACCACAGCCGGGACAGCTGTCTCTAACTTTCCATTTGTGCAAAAGCAGAGGCATGAAAGCGATACGTCATCCTAGTTTCAGTTGTGTTTTCTCGACAGCGAGTGCAAATATCACGTTGTAACACTTAGCGGTAACTAATAAATGACACGGAGAAATGGTGGACTCATCGGAAGTCGCCCTGAGTGGCTGTAGGCGTTTCTGCCTCTCTCTCCGTTAGGGTTCCCCGCCGCCGCCGCCGCCGGGCCCCCCTCCTCCCCCCCGGTTCGCCGGCGGTGGTCAGGAGAGGGAAGCCCCCTCCAGTAGCCAGTAGTACTAGTAGCTTTAGTTTTTTCTCTAGATCTTCGTGAGTCGTTGATGTGGGCCAAGTGCCGCCGTCTCTCCCTCCTCCGGCTGGTCGCCGCCGTCGCCATCGTGCTGGCTATCGGCAGCACGCTGCTCCTTGGTGGCGGCAAGCCGGAATCGCAGGTGAGTATTAATAAAATAAAGGTTTCCTCAAGTTTCCTCCCCTCCGCCCCTTCCTCCGGCGACCATGGCCCAGCCCCGGCTCCTCCCACCGGATCCGGACCTCTCGAGGTCAGATCTACGGAGGCGCTCATCGGATCCATGGGTCTCGCCGCCGTCTCCCGGCCGGATCCGTTGACATCTTCGTCTCCTCGACGAGTTGTTGCGGGTACTGCCGGATCCGCCCCACCGCCGTCCCTGCGGCCGTCTGCCACGCCGCCCCGCCTCTCGGAGGCTCACCGGCCCTTCCTCAGCGCTGCCGGAATCACGGCCGGTAGTGGGGACGGTCTTCGATCCCGGGTGTGGGCTTCGGTCCCTGCGCCTGGGCTCGGGCCTGGGCCGCCCTTGCATCTTGGGCCGGCCTACAGTTGGGGATGGACTTCATCCACACCCCATCACCGTGATCCTCCTCCAGGCATCGATGATCTTCACCGACAACTGGTTCTTCAACGTCAACGACATCTACACCTCACCGACTCGCTGCGACTCCACGCCAACGACAACAAGTTCCAGACTCTACGATGGTACCTGCTTCCTCGACGTCCCCGACGACATGCCGTACTCGAGCCTGTTCAGGCAACGACCGCTACGGGTGCTCCGTTCGATGCGACTCGGATCCAGTAAGTCTGGCTCCACAAGATCCGCCACCCAGAGTTGGTGTGCTTGCCTTTCTTATGCGCTCGGTTGAATTCCAACCATATCAATATTCACCGGCGATGGTCATTCACAAAGGAAGTACATGCCTCGACCAACCTCCGCTATTGCAGCGAGGATCCGGCGATCTTGTGACAGCCAGCCCGTCGACAGCATCTCCTGGACTTCACCGTTGTTGTTTTCTAGGGTTATCTTCCTGCTACTTGCAAGACATGCCCGAGCTGTTCGGATGCGTGTCCTCTATGCTGGTAGGATTGTCGGCTTGGTGTTCGGTGTTGCGCACCGCTTTGCTACACTCTTCATGTTAGAGTGCATGTTCTGGGGTCTTTCGACCTCTGTGTCTGTAATTTGTTGTTGATGAAATACAGGCACGCCCTTTATCAAAAAAAAAAAAAAATAAATGACACGGAGAGATGTCCAGGTAAAAAGCGTTTAAGCTCACTTTTTTTTAAGCCATTACTGATTACTCCCTCCGTTTTTAATATATGACGCCGTTGACTTTTCTCGTTACGTTTGACCGTTCGTCTTATTCAAAATATTTGTGTAAATAGCTAAGTGTATAGGTTAATCTTAAAGTGCTTTTGATGATGAGTCCAATGATATTCATTTCACATTCATAAAGTAATTATTTAAATCTATATTATTGGTCAAAGTTCAACAAAAAAGTCAACAGCGTCATATAATTAAAAACGGAGGGAGTAGAACTTTGAGCAACTAAACGGAGAATGCTGTTATTTTTAGACAGAGCACTTCTCGCTAGAATATCAGCTATGTAATTTTCCTCTCTAGGAATGTAATGGAAGCTGACATTCATGTTTTTAAAATTATTCTGAACATCTTTGACGCCCTGTCTTATTCTCCAATCGGGAATTTCTCCATTGGACTCCTTCAAGAAACAGATTAAGGCTTTGCAATCAGAGAGGATATCACATTCCTGAACCTGCAACATGTTTAAGATTTTGCGTTTAAGCTCACTTGCCTCTCTTGTTCTGAACTTCTGCGTGGCGGCTGCAGGAGTTTGAAGCGTGGCCAAGGCTGCATTAAAACTGTCAGTGAGGGCCTAGCAATGGACGTTGTTTTGAATCTCTCAATCAGCCGGGATTTGTTGTCAGCAGCCAAGGAAAAGAGCTGATTATATTCAGCAAAAGCAGTACTCCTGCTTGATACCGTTGACCATCTTACCATGCCTTGGGTTCGCTCACGGCTCAGGAGCGCATGCTAAGAAGTAAGAACCACCAGTTTTCTGAAACCAAGAAAGTTCAGACTTCTCCATGGCGCGCCTAATGAACCTGTAAGCTCCACTCTGCTGCATGTTTTGAGTCGACCGGTTATGGGGGACCATGTTCCATTACAGGCTTGCCTTAGAGAAGTATGTTCCTGGGCTGACACGTTAAGTCTCAGTTCCTGAAATTCATTGCGCTTATCACTTCTGACAGGAACAAGCGCTGAATTCTGAACATTGACATAACTGAACGAACAAAATCTGCATTCCAGGGTATGTCGTCTCGATGCCGTAGCCAAGGATACCGGTCGGTCCGTTTTACCTCGGAATCTGGTTTTCGGTTTTTAAATTCAAAAAAAAATTGAAATTTGAAAACATTTGAAAAAAATATGTAAAAAAATAGATGAATTTTGCAGCGTGTTGGTGGAAGAAAAACACGAGAAATCGATCGTTTGATGGGCGAAAAAAATCGAGGAAAGTTTTCTGTGTTGAAAAGGGAAGGAAAAAAAACCTTTTCTTTTCTCTTTTTGAACCTGCAACATTCCTCAATTTTTTTGACCGAGCAAACGATTGAATTTTCGAGTTCTTGTTGCACCAGTGCACTACAAATTGCATCTAGTTTTTTTTTACATATTTTTGTTTTGTGCTATATTTTCGGCCAAGGTTTACAATACTGATTGACTCGGCGAAACCGGTCGCGAGCGAAATGGTCGGTTTACCGAAAAACCGCGAAAACCGGTCGGAAACCGCTACAAAATTCGAAAAGCGAAATTTGAACTAAAATTGGCCAAAATTTCCGGTATACCGAACCGGTTTACCGAAAACCGATCATTTTGACTGGAAAACCGGACCGAAGTTCGGAAAACCGGTTTGGAGATGAAAATAAAAAAATGCAAAAAAAGTTGATATTTTGAAAAATTTGAAACAAAAATATGTAAAAAAAACTACGGGCGGCGCTCGTGGGCGAGCGATGGGTTCACGGGTGGACTAGGAACCCAACCCTACCCACCCGAGACTTCACAAGGCTTTGTGGGTGGCTTCAAACCCAACTGAGCCCAGTGGCGGAGCTGAGATTGCTCGGCTGGGCATTCATACTTGACGACGACAATGAAATTTTTTGGCAAAAGTGACGATAAATATTTTTTAAAAAAAATACCAAGCTTTAAATGAACATTGTTGGTCATACACGGGTGGGTTGGCTAACCCATTCTCAGGGCTACCCTCACCGGTCACCATCTACCTAGAATTTGACGACGGTGTTGTGGAGCCTTTATAAAAAACAACGCAGGTGTAGAGCTTTCAACGTTACTAATTGCATAGTTGCAAGATCCTTTCAGCTATAGAAAATACAGCACAAAACAAACATAATCCTTTTTCATCCTGCTATGCTAACCTGGCCAGGGTTATAAGAATAAAGAACACATTGCAAAAAGACCTAGTCACCGATAAAGGGAGTATGTGTTGAGAGCAATATAGGATCCCGCTCACTGCAAGGAGAGAATAGAGAACTACGTACTATATAATACCATAGTCAAGACCAGAGAAGCTCTGGACATAACAACAAAAGCAGCACAAATGAATCTGTCTGGCGCCGATCGGCATAGCTTTGTCGCTGGTCGGCAACGAGTCCTCTTGCGAAGAACTTTGCTTCCTACCCTAACCTAGCTCATCTCCTTAATGAATGAATATGGATATAGGTGAAAACTTCCTTCCAAAAGCTCTGTTTTATTATTGGTCTTCTTCCCTTTATTTTTTTCTCGAAAAACGTAAGAGAACTACGCTCCATTTTACTATGAAGAAACAAAGGGCAAGAGCCCAGTACAACCTCCACCTCGCCCCTCCAGCCCCACCCCCAAAATAAATTATCTAAGATTACATGTTCATCTGTAAAGGGAAAAGAATAAAGACAATCAAAGGGCAGCTACACACACAGCCACCCTAATTGCCTAGAGGAGGGGCGGTCAAGAGGGACAACCCTCGAGCCGTAGCCATCTCCCAATACATACCGTTGTCCTTCACCAATGTGACATCCTGACCCAGGGCTTAATAGGATTGATAGAATATTCATATCAACAAGTTGCAACTTCTTTTCCGGAAGTTCATCTCGAAAGAACCCTGAGGTTAAGCGTGATTGGCCTGGAGCAATTTCAAGATAGGTGACCGATCGGGAACTTCTTCCCGGGTGCGCATGAGTGAGAATAAAATGCGCAGAAAAGACGTGTGTTGGTCTGTGAGGACAGTCTTGAGATTCTAGAGAGCTGCCAGGTGTAAGCGGGCCCGGCTCGGGGAGCGGGATGTTACAGTGGTATCAGAGCCGATTCTCGCGGTTTCACGGGCGCATGCGGGCGCAGTTGCGCAGGCATAGGGCGCATGACTGGTGTGGGCCCGGAGTGGTCACACAACATGACACATGTACTGGCACTGGACACACAGACGTGGCCAAGAGAGGACGCTCCTGGACTGGGCTTGACCGACGAGGACGTCGGTCTTCTAAGAGGGTGAGTATGTGACATCCTGGCCCAAGACTTAATAGGATTGATAGAATATTCATATCAACAAGTTGCAACATCTTTTCCGGAAGTTCATCTCAAAAGAACTCCGAGGTTAAGCGTGCTTGGCCTAAAGCAATTTCAAGATGGGTGACCGACCGGAAACTTCTTCCCAGGTGCGCACGAGTGAGAACAAAATACGCAGAAAAGACGTATGTTGGTCTGTAAGAAAGTCTTAAGATCTTAAAGAACTACTAGGTGTAAGCGGACCCGGCTCGGGGAGCGGGACGTTACAACCAGCCCGTCGTCTTCTCTTTGTCGAGGGTATAAGTCCGATCATCTCTCCTGTCTTGGACATGTAATGTAGGTCGCCAAGGTCGGTGATTGCTTTTGAGTCAGCTTCGACAGGCCTTCTCCAAGGTTGGGCCGATCGGCGTTGTAGTAGCGCTGGTCGGCACATGATCCATCTAGTATATTTTTGTAGGCCCATCTCCCTGATGCTTTGCCCTTTCTTCTTTTGTGCATTGCAACCATGAAATTCTAGAATAGGCCTAAGTACCTGTAACATCACATATGCATAACAAAACCGATATGTTTAGAAATGAGAGAAAGGCACGGTCTTCATTAGTGCCTTCTTATATCACTACAAGAAATCTAATGATAGGTGACGTTTCATTTTCGTTACAAAATCTGAAAAATATGTTGTGGATTGAACTTTGCGACGATTCAATAACGAAAATAAGTTCGTCGCCTATCCTATGTGTTTAAACATGTTCTGCAACGAAAATTTATGTTTTCGTCACAGATTTTTTGCGACGATTCTTCCTTCGTTATAGTTTACGACGCTCAATATCCGTCACTATTTAACCTGAAAACGTCACTAAACTCTGAGATGGCATAGCTATTGTGACGATTTAATTCGTTATAAATTCTTTTCGCCCAACAGGCCCGTTTCGTTTTATGGGCCTCATTCAGTTTATTTCAGCAATTTTAGGCCCATTATCTTTAGAAAACAGACCAATTTGGTGTGGGCCTAGCTTATTTTTTTGGGCCATAATCATAATTTGGTTTGCATCTGGCCCAAATTTTTGGCAGATCTGAACAAAAATTTAAATAGGCCTGAAAAAAAAATTCATGTGGGCTGGACCATTTCAAATCAAGCCCAACAGTAACCATACAACAATTACGCCAATTTCCATAGAAAGCCATTTCAGACAGATTTTCAAAAGTCACATTCATCAATCATCCACTATCAACCGACACAGCCCATACAAATTAAGTTCAACAACATACCAACTCAGTCATATGATCCCAAGTCATACAGGTTCAACATAGCCATACAGATTCAAGTCACATTCATCAACCACATATTGTTCAAGTCACAGATTTGTGACCCCAAGTCGATAAATACAACTAAGGTCACATGAAAAGAAGTCTCAAGTCCATATGAATAGAAGTCTCTGTCCAAAAAATGGCCAGCCAAGTAGCAAAGCATCTCACAGATGGGCAAGAGTTACCTACTCTTTGTTGATGCCAGCAAAGAACTCAAGAATCGTCTTCATCTTCGCCTGCTCCTTCTTCAACTCCTCAGTTTCGTTTCTCAGTTCATCCATCTCTCCAAGTTGCTTCTCCCTTGCTTCCTCTGAGTCTGCAATCTTTTTCTCCAAGTCCTCAACTTTATGTTTCAGTGCTGCAGCTCCATGCTTCCCAGCTTCGACTTCAGCCTCCAGTTCTCGTACACGTGCAGATTTGGCGCTTCTCTTTGTGGCTCCTGGATCTAGGCCAACCTTTCGAAGAAACTTTGATGATGGCAGAACTTGTGCAATAGCTTCAGCAGGAGTTTTTGGGGCTTGCCCTTCCTCGACAGGTTCAGCCAAAATAGCTTCCATTTGTGCCTAACAATTGCAAAATAAAGCTGGTCAGTTTTCAATATTGAGAAATGCCAGCTGTTGTGATAATGTGTAATTTGGAGCATTATTTGCCTACAATTATGAGACAAAACACTGCAAAATCATCATAGCACTACAAAGTAGCCCCCAATAAGATATGGTTTAAAAATAAATTTGAACAAATCTGTATAAACTAAGCAACCCTCTCAAACATAACCTAAGACACTTTTGAGTTGAAAAGCATGATAACATAGGAGCTGAGTACATCACTGTGATCATCAAAGCAACCCTCTACAACATCAACTATGGCAATTTTGAGTTGAAAAGCATTATAAGATAGGAGCTGAATAGCTGAGCACATAAACCACATGATGCACTAGTTCTGCTTGAGTATTGCAATGGTTAAAAATATATATACAATTCAATGTATAAAACTGATTGGCTACAATTCTCGATTAACAAATTCATGTATCACTACCGAATCGGCTTTTATTTAGCTGCTATCCATTACTATTAAACTTTCTTAAAGAAAACATGTACAACACTTACAATAGCTTCCTTAACAGGCTCACTGAACCCAGTCTTGCTGCTGCAATGGAACTCCTTGAAAAGATCAACAGGAGTAGGCGGCGCATCTTTGTATTTCTCTTGCTGCAGCTGAAAATAGAGGTCAATAATATATAGTGGTTAGCTTGAAACCTGAAGAAAAGCAGAACACATAATGCTTCTCTATATCATACCAAAATATGGCCATGCGCAACAAAACTTCGAGAGCCTGTCCTTTGCTGGTACTGAACTTTCTCACGATTTACTTTGTTTGCCATACATTTTTCCTACAGAGCAATTCGGTAATACAAGCATTTAGAATAGTGGAGTGGATGCAGCTGAGAAGAAATATTGCCATTTCATGACAAAGATTGATTATATTCATATACCATTGAGAGTAACAGCAAACTACAAGTTAAAGCATTCTTATGCAGGTATGAAAGAAAGAAGCAAATAAAGTTCCCTATCCGAGCATGCTTGCAAACAACAACACTAGCTAACTGTAGCATATGTAGATATGTTTGTTTGCATAATATTCTTGCTAAGATAATGTTGTATTTCAGTGCAGCCATGAATCAGTTATCATGTTCCACATACTAGAAAGGAATGTACAAGATATAGGACTAGGTGGCTGGATCAACTTGAAAATATTCAGATTCAGAAATGACAGTCCAAACAGCAGATCAGAAATGACAGTTTATTCAGATTCAACATGACAAAGTACATGAAGTGAAATTTATGAGCGAGCAAGCAACATCGAGGTCCACAAAGCAAGTACCTTATGCTTGGCCGATGACCACATATCCACCAGTGCTGTCCATTGTTCATTAGAGATTGTAGTGATCGGTGATGTTGTAGGCACTTCGTTTGCTGATTTACCATCAAAGAAGGTCTTCTTCAGTTTGTGCCTCATCTGTCTCATCCCAGACTGCATCAAGTCAGTGCATGCCTCAACGACTGCCTTGTTGCTGGTGTCAATGGCAAATTGACCCTAGGCAAGGACACCAACATTAGCATAACATCAGACATGCAGCCTAGCTGTGATAGGTTGTCGGAGAAAAAAATGGTAAGGCAATAATTCCACAAGCCACTACAGGAAAGGAATCCAACTTTCAAAGCCATATCAAAATGAAACAATATTCAGAAATCATCAGTCTACAATTCCTCCTCTGCTTTTGTATTATAGCGTAGGGAAATAATACTTACAGAAACTTTTCCCATGTAATTTTCAAAGTGGACCTTGTTCTCTTTCTTCTTATATTCCTTCCAGTGTGTAAGAACTGGGATATGGTTACGAAGTATGATGCCAGCTTCTGAAGCAAGCTTTGCAGCTTGCATCGGTGCCTCTGGACGCTTGTTGCCTTCGGCAATGTGCACCGGAATCTTAGTGCATAACCCTCGACATATCCTGTCTAAATCCTTGCCCATACTTTTGCCCCTGATCCACCTCTCTCCCAGTGCATTTTGGTCACCTAGAAAAAACATACGATTAGATTGATCCCACTTTACAACAGATTTGGTCATTGCAAATGTGTGACATATATTTCTTGGAGAAAGAAGCAACTTGCCTTCATTGGATGGCTGGATCTGATCATCAGGTTGGGTAGACCAATCAGCAACTGCCAATAGATCCTCCTGACCATTTGTACTTGTAGCTTGGGGAGCTTCCTCTGAACGCAGTTCCTTTGTCCTCTGCCTGGTCACTCTAGCCGCAGGTTGGTCTTCTTCCTCTTCAACAGCCATCACCCTCTTTGATCTTGTTCCTCCACTTTGCAAGGTGTTCAGTGTCAGACCATCCATAGGTGAAGTCTCATTTTCTGCAACCTGCATGGTCACATGCATAAAAGGGAAAGAAATAAATCCAATGATACAAAGTGTTGCATATAATAGACCAAGAGCATGTGCTACCTGTGTATGCTGAATACAATAGTGCAAGAGCAGGTACGAATAGAATCTAGCAGTCCATTAAAAGAACCGGTAGCAGGAATGAATAAAAACAAACACATCTCATTGTAAATACCTGATCAAATAAACATTCCTTCTCCTTGTCATGTAGAGGTTGACGTGCCGTATTCTTGGCCTTCGACGGATTGGTGAAAAGTGATGATAACGCTCCAACCCCAAGTGACTGCAACATTTGATTGTTCCTCATAATGGTCTGAGCCCGAATTCTTTCATAGTCAGTCATTGGCGCCTCCTCTTTATTACATGGAAAAAAAAGGCCATAAGCAGGGATAATACAAAACAAACATCAATGAAACACATGAGTGACACTGAACAATACGCAGAAAGAAAGTATGTATGATGCAGAACCTAGGTGCAGCTACTGCACAGAGAGTTGGCTCTAGCCATGTGCTTGAATTCTGCAACTACTACACAAAAATACAAAGCAGACTGCCAATATAAGCAACAAGGCAGAACTCTCCATTTCGAGCTTGATGATTCATCAAGTATTCATAAGCAGTTTATCAAAAGTAGAGGAATTCAGATGCTTAAGTTTTTATCTCTCTAATTAAACCGAAAATGTAGGGAGTGAAGAGTAAAAAAACACTAGCAACACTGGTCCTAATTAAGAAAAAATAGGCAACCAAGCGGTCGACACTGGGTGCATAATAACAAGGCTACAGTTCGCAGCTGTACACCAACTAATTACAAGTACTGAGCATTAAAGATCTCATGGCGCAAGTAGGACATTCAGGGAGCAAAGAATTGGTCAGTCTCACAAGATTCTACTTACTACGGGTGTAGCTAAACTTAAATCCACCGGTAGACATGCTAAAACATGGATAAATCAACCAATAATCTCACCAGACAACTGTGAGCTGGATATGACTCGAATGGAAACGAATCGATACTTGTGCGTCGAGCCGCGCCATCTCACCAGCGTCTGAATGGTCAGCTCGGGAGGCCACTCAGCGCAACCAACCAAACGACGAAACCAACAAAACACCGCATTCCTTCCTGATCTTACCTGCCACTGATTTGCGCTTCCGACCAGGAGACATCGTTGTCCTTGGCGGCGGCGGTCGCCTGGTGGGGTTTGTCGAGGTCGTCGCAGGCTGGTCGGCGGATGAGAAGTGTGGATTGGGGTGGACGGCGCCGGAGAGGCGAGGAGTGCGCGGTGGTGGAGGAGTGCTGCTCGGGCTTGGAGAATGCGGCGCGGGTGCGGTGGCGGCTAGGGTTTGGAGAACGCGGCCCTGGAAACTAATATAGCGAACCTATATTTACCAATGTACCCTGGGATGCGGCTGAGGCAATACTTGCCTGTTTGGATAAAAATGTAAATTCATATGAAATTTTTTGGGCCTGGCGCGCTCCGAGCCCGCCTTGCGTTCTTTTGCTAGGATTTGGCTCACTCTGGTCTGACAGGTTGGCCATACCTGTCATTTGCTTGAACCAATGCACACTGAAGGATTACGCTTTCACTTAGGGACAATGGGCAGAAAAAAAATTTTCTTGTCTTTTTTATATCTCCGCAAATATTTTGAATTATTGCCTCAAATTTGTTGTGCTCATATGAAATGTCCATTCGAACCTCCATTAATGTTTTGGAAATTTTTGACAACTTTTGATCAATGTATGTGCATTGAAATTTAACTAATTTGACAAGAAGGTTTGAATGTGCTTATGGATCAAAAGTTTTTAAAAATTATACCGGATTTTCTATAGATAGAGGTGGATCTGTTAGATGTCTCCAGCAAATTTCAAGCCCAATATAATCTTATGTTAAAAGGTACAAAAAAAACAAACAAATAGTGATTTTTTCAATTCTTTTGCCATTTTTATCTCCAAAAGTATGTTGAGTTACGAGCTCAAATTTGTTGTGAGCATGTTGCATGTCTACTCCAACCTCTGTAATTTTACTGAAGATTTGTAAAAACTTTTAAAATTGTTTGTCTATTGAAATCTATATACGCCATAGATATCATATGGAGTTTAGAAAGAAATTTGCTGCCAAGTGAACACCCAAAGGTCTATATGCTTCATAAAATTCCACAAAAATTGCTACGCGTAGTGATGCATAAGATATACATGTTCACTAAAATTCATTCCCCAAATCATCGTTTTTGAAGAGTTACAAAAAAGTGAAACTACTAGTGAATACTGGTCATTAATGAATTGTTAGATAATTGCAACATGTAACCCGATGAACATGTTTTAGATGAAAATAAATGATGTATCATGATTTTAGAAAAATTTGGAAACAAAAATCAACTTATTTGGATACTATATGATGAAAATATACATGTTTGAAGTTTTATTCGTGAATCAAAAAAAAAAAATTGAGGGATGGAAGAATACCTGCATGAACTGCTGAGCCGACAGGTGGGTCCCACATGTCAGCCGCTGAAGTCTTTTTTTTCGTCTTGGACTGAAAAAATTAAAACCTTGGTGAGTCGAACTGGGAACCTCATGCTTCGCAACCAGGGACTTCTTCCACTAGACTGGGACAACAAGTGTGAGAGGTGACGCTGATTGGATATATTTCAACACATTGGATTGACATAAACAAGTACTCGATTGGATCGGCAGGGCCAGCCGTTCTTCTCGCGCCGCACCTTTCCTCTCGCTCCCGCCACCAATGCTCGTCTGCGCCGCCAGATTTGCCGCGGCTCCCCGTCGAACCCTGCCCCCATTGCTGCCGCTTCTCCGCCGCCCCCCGCCCCTTTGACTAGCTCCCACACCGCCTCCTGCCGCTGGTTCAGCGCCCGGGCCGCTGCTCCCCGCTGGCCGCCTACGCGAGCGTGTCCGGGTTTCCTCGATCATGGCGTGGAGGCTTGCATCTGGTCCAAGTAGAACCGGACCGGTACGTGGCCGTCGACTGCCGTCCGGCGAGCCCCATGGCGGACCACCTGCTCTACGGCGAGTACCCAGGGCTGGCGCATCTGCGTGGCGTACCTGCTCAGCAGGGGACCGTTGCGCTCGTCGGTCGCGTCCGCGCCGGGCCAAGGCCTTGTGGAAGAGATGATCAGGGGAGGTCTCCTATAACGAGCACACCGTTCTCCATTGAGGATGTCAGCCGAGGAACTAAGTTAGGGTGCTTCTTGTAAGCTGTCAATTGCTGCATGTTTCTGAATTTGCTTGGATGACACACTGAATGCAATGCTTCAGATGTAAGATAGATAATTGGCAGCATGTATGATTTTTTTTCAAGAAGTTTGTATGAATGAGAATTAATGGCAGCAAGTTTGGAATGAAATCTCTTGCTGGCATCCATCCAACAGATTGTTGGCATGGCCTGACTATATTGAAATTACATTGGATTGGAATGATGTGATCTATGCATTATTTTCAAAATTTCGGCAGCATGTCCCCTCAAGAATCAAGATATGCTGATGTGGTTTCATGTCCAGAAATTTTGGCATAGATAATAATGAAAAACATAAGTTCAGATCCAAGACATGCTTACAATGAAAATCACATGTGAGTACATCAGACCACATTGATGCCCATAAATTCAGATATGCATACATAAACCACAGTGTGTGTTTCATGTTGAGAAATTCAGAATGTGAATACATCATCCACAATGGATGCTTCAGATCCAGAAAATCAATAATTGATATACTACAAATACAAGTAGCTCTTTCTCTTCCTTGGAGTGAGAACCAACTGAGAGCTGTGTAGTTCCTGGTCCGCCTTCCTAGGAGTGCCATATGCATGCCTACATAAAAAGAGCAATTGTAAAGTCACTTACTACTACCATCATAATGAAAATGCTAGAACTGGAATTATATTAAAAGAAATTGTAAAGTCACTTACTAAATGCCTAATCGCAATCGCTGCCATCATCATCATCATTGATGGTTGGACCTTCATTATCGCTGACATATTGCATTGCAGTTTCATCTTCAATGTCGCTTGACCCATCTGCTTCTTCGCTTTGTCTAAGGGCCTCATCAACTTCCGTTGCATCAACACTAAATGAATACTCATCGTTTGGCTGCTCATTCTCGAAAGTACCTTCATTTGCTTGCACATGAGGGCCTGCACACTCGTCATCTTGGTATGACAGCCCCATGCCAGTGGGTCGAGGTTCATCTTCAGTGTTGTTTTCAGCCACACTCCACAAGTGCCTGTGTGCAAATTTCTGAACTATTCTCCACTGGTCACCATTCTTGATGTCATTTAAGTAAAATACCTTAGTCGATTGTGTTGCCAGAATAAAGGGATCATCCTTGTACCAGTAGCTACCATGGTTGATGCTTGTTAAATATTTGTCATTTCTCATTCCAGACTTCTTGCTATCGGTATCAAACCAATCACAACGAAACAGCACCACTGTTCGCTTGTCCTTTAAATCAGAGTTATACTGCAATTGAATGATTTCTTTCAAGCAACCATAATAATCAATATATTCTTCATTATGCGTACCCTCAACCATGACTCCACTGTTCTGGGTCCTTCTATTTTTCTCGCGGTCAATAGTGTGATATCGGACACCATCAACAAGACATGCTGAAAACAATCGAACACGCAGATCCGGTTTCGATGACAAAGCATATAGGTCATCACTGATCTCCTCATTTTCCACAAAGCGTAATTTTGCAATCTGTACAAGCAAAAATGAACATTATGAAAACAAATACAATTGATAGTGTTTATTGTACCGATTGAGAAAATACTCACATGCTTCTGAAACCAGGATGGAAATTCCTTCTCAAGGGTTTTTTCAACATCACGAGTTCTTTTTTTCTGCAGGTCTTTCCTATATGTTCTGCAAAGCATAGTAAATTCAAACATTAGAGGAAATAATTAACATGTTATATCATATCAGAAGTAAGGGATGACATACTCAATATATGGCTCAACCTCCGGACAATTGTTTAGCACAAACCAAACCATTTTCTCATAATCATCCTCAAGGTATGTGACTCTCGATGCTCCAAGCAAATCAACTCCGTGCTGGAAAACAGATAAGTCGCCCTTTCTCAAATCAATGCGCTCTCTATTCCTTCCCTCACGATTGTGCCTTGTGTCAACATCATCGAAGTACCTTGAGCAGTACGTCATGCACTCATTAGCAACATACGCTTCTACAATAGACCCTTCAGGTCTTGCCCTATTCCTCACAAAGCGTTTCAGTGTACATAACATTCTTTCCACCGGGTACATCCATCCATATTGTACCGGACCCCTTAGCAATGCCTTATCTGGTAAATGAACAGTCAAGTGCAAGCATATATCAAAGAAGCGAGGAGGGAATATTTTCTCAAGCTTGCAAAGTATGAGTGGGATTTCAGCTTTCAATCTCTTGAGAACATCAATCTTCAAAGTTCTAGCACATAATTGCTGGAAGAAGGCACCTAATTCGACAATTGCCTCATATATGTCCTTATGCATGATTCCGCGGACACCAGCAGCTAAAGTCCTTTGGAGCATGATATGGCAATCATGAGTTTTTAGACCTTGGAGGTTGCATCCATCAGCACTGACATGTTGTGTTAGGTTAGAAGCATATCCATCAGGGAATTTCACACTCCTCAAGAATTCACAAAATGCAACCTTTTGTTCTTTGGTCATTGTATAGGGGGCATGTGGACAAGTGTATGAATCTCCATCACGTCTCAGGTGCAAACTTTTTCTTATGCCCATGTCTTCCAAACCAAGCCTTGCATTGACATTGTCCTTTGTCTTCCCAATAATACCGAGAAATGTAGCAAGGAAATAGTCACATATATTTTTTTCAATGTGCATTACATCAAGATTATGCCGTAGCTTTAAACTTGACCAATATGGCAAATCAAACAAGACCGACCTCCTCTTCCAGCATTGACCATCTACTTCCCTCTTTCTCTTTTTGCTTTCAGGATGCTTGCCTGGTCGAACATCCTTGACCCTCTCCAATTGTTGCATCAGCTCATCTGTACTGAATTCCTCTGGCTTGTCACGCTTTTCAATCTGACCATCATAACATTTCCTTCTCCTCCATGGATGCTCCTTCGGAAGGAAACGCCGGTGGCCAATATAACATATTTTATTCCTTATTCTTCTAGAACAGGGGTCCTTGTCACAATGCACACAAGCATAATAACCTTTTGTGACTCTACCTGACACAACGCCTAAAGCTGGAAGATCATGAATGCACCATATCACTGCAGCATGCAGATCAAATGTTGTATCACCAAATGCATCATACGTTGGGACACCTTTCCAAAGTTCTAGCAACTCTTCAACTAGTGGCTCCAAGAAGAGATCAAAATCCTTTACAGGGCACTCGTTGGGACCAGGGATGAGTAGGGCCATCATGAAGTTAGACTGCTCCATACATTCCCATGGAGCAAAGTTGTAAGGCATAACGAATACCGGCCATAAGCTGTGCGAGGAGCTCATGTTGCCAAATGGATTAAATCCATCTGTAGCAAGGCCAAGTCTGATGTTCCTTGGATCTTCTGCAAACCAATCATATGTTCTATCAAAATCTTGCCATGCCTCACCATCAGCTGGATGACTTAGCTCATTCTCAACTGGTTGCCTCTTTAACTTGTGCCATTGTGCCCCTTCTGCCGTTTGTTTTGAGCTAAACATCCTCTTGAGCCTCGGAATCAATGGAAAATGCCGCAATACTTTCTGAGGAACCCGCTTCTTTGCATCTGGACCTTTCCATCTTGATGCGCTACATATCGGGCATTGATCAAGTTTTTCATACTCCTTCCTAAACAAGACACAATTATTCGGGCACACATGGATTGAGTCGTATCCAAGTCCCAATGCACGAATAACCTTCTTTGCTTCATCGTAAGATTCAGGAAGGGAGCAATGGGGGAAGGCAGTTGACAGCAACTTCAAAAATGCTGTGAATGCAACATTGCTAATTCGATAAATGACTTTACATGAAGCAGCTTTACCACAAAAGAAAACCTTGTAACAGGTGCATGAGGGTAAAGTTCCTTCTTCATCTCTTCTAATACAGCTGCAAAAATAGCTTTCTCTCCATCATGTTCTTCAGCAGTGCACAACTCCTCAACCATATCAGGAATTCTGTCATCGGGGTCTTCCTCATCCTCATCCATACCAACATCCTCACTCAAACCAACATGCTCATCCAGATGACCTGTATTTCCTTCAGTTCCGAGATCTGATGATTCTCCATGATATAACCACCGTGTATGTGCTGGCCATATGATGTAGAATTAAGTGATCATGCACAATGCCTTTACGATGACAAATCCGATTCAAGCACTTACGACAAGGGCAGAATATCTCTTCATTCTCACCAAATCTCTGTGAAACAAAGCTCATGAATTCCCGAACCCCATCCAGATGCGGCTTGCTAAACAGCCTAGAATTGATCCAACTTCCTCTGTCCATCTGCAGAGAATTGAAAAAAAAAAGACAACATTGTTCAGCATAAATGTATTTGCTATTAACCACAAATTAATAAACTTCTATGCAAAATGACAATCTGAAGTATTCTGTCCAGTTTATCATGTTCTGTGATGAATTCATCAACAATTAAAACTTGTCTTGTAATCACTTGCTGTCACAAAGATATATGTTCTAATACCAGGAATTAACACTAGATTTCCTTATCCTCTCCATATCTGAACTAACAATAACGATGACAGTTATGAAGACAATTTCCAGCAAAAAGACAAGCAATTAGTACTGGTGGTGACAATTACAGTGACAACCTTCCGACTTTGAATTGGTAAGACACATGCACATAGAATTGCAAAATATGACACTGCTCATGAAACATGAATTCTCATGGCAAAAAAAAAAAAAAAAAAAAAAAGAAGATATTTTCAATTGCAGGATCAGCACACCTACACAGGATGAATTGGCCGAATTGGTCAAGCTCATGACAATGCACACAGAATGGCCCTTACCTTGCTTGAAGATCAGCACACCTACGAGAGGACGCACTCAGACCGCGGCGGACTGGACAGTGAAGGCTGGGCCTTTCCTCCCCTGCGGCCATGAACAAGCAAAAAACCAAATAATCAACCTTAGCTAGCTGATCATCACAACAACGAGTAGCTCTAGGTAGAGGACGAGCTTGTACCGGCACTCTGCGATACGGACGTCGAGGCTGCGGTCGTCCTGCAGGCTCCCGAATGCCGTCGTCAGGCCGCCTCTCCCAGATGCAGGCCAACGGGGGCGTGGGCGGCACGGCGCGGCGGCGCACGACTGAGAAGAGCAGGCGGACCTCGCACGGCTGAGCGACGGACGGCACGGCGCGCGGCGGAGAGACAACGTCGTGCGTCTGCTGAGATGAGTCCGAGGGGCTTGAAGGCAAAGGCCCGGCGTCGAGCTTCGACAGGGAGTGGCAAGCCCGGCGCCGTGTACCGCATCTCCGCGCGTAGCTCCGCCGCGTCCTGGCTCCGTCGCCCAGATGCCGACCAACGGGGGCGGGGAACTGGCACGTGCGCGAGCGACACGGCGTGGCGGCGCACGACTGAGGAGCAATCCGGCGGCGGTAGCTGCGGTAGGGAGTGAGGGACGCGGCGTGGCGGCGTTCGGCGGAGGAGCAGGCCGACGGCGGCGCGCGTCCGGCTCCGCGAGGCCGAGCGAAATCCCTAGGCAACAGCGCCGAGCAGACAAGTCTGCGGGATTGGTTTCTGTTGGAGACAAATATAGTTATATTTAATATAGTTTCCAGTGAAAGGAACGAGTCGTCTGGCAGTGAAGTGGTAAGGCTGGTCAGTTGCAACCTTCTGGTCGATGGTTCGATTCTACGGCGGAGCAGCCATATTTTTTCCTCCTTCTTTTAAAGACTGAAATATTAGCTTAAACTGGGCCAGCCTTGTGGCCTGCTAGAGCGGCCCAAATGAATATACTGTGTTCTTTTTTTTTTTGCGAATTAAATATACTGTTTTCAAATGAGCTGATGGGCCACAGATGAAATCACCCGACAACTAACGATGAGATCTCAAACAAAAAAACAACTAATGAGGTTGCTTCGTTTTTTTTATTTTATAAACTAAAACTTCCGAAAATAGTATTTCAAGATAAATGCATAATGTATTTTATGACAGGAGTAATAATTTGGAATGAAAGTTGTTGCTTCAATTTGAAGCTGATGAAGCATCATTCTTTTTAGTATTTATACCATAATAGTAGTTGTGGGACCCATAGTGTCTAATTGTGACAAAAATACATGGTCGTGACGATCCACACTGTCATAAAATTGCGACGCTCATAGTTAGCCTCACATGACAAACGATTGTTCGTCACAATATATCTTTGGCATCATTTGTGACGATTTTTGCTTGTTCTTTATGACGCACCTCTAATTTTCGTTGCTAAACTCATTGGGCTCATATGAATCGTCATAAACAGGGTGCTCTAGCGACGTTTTGGTTAATCGTCGCCGCAAAATCGTTATAAAAGGCTAGATTTCTTGTAGTGTATGTTACCCTTGGGCTAGTTTGGTCATTAGCTCATTCGACCAAAGTACTAACTCAAATGAATGGTTGGATTATAACCATAATACCATGTGCCAACCAGTATCATGGTTTACCATAAAAGTGCTCATATATAGATATTATATATTCCAGTTCATAAAATTTGTTTGATTTGATCAAATTACAATCAAATGGTCTTCTTAGAAACCTTCTCAATGATGCAACTAATATTGTAGTAACTGTATGGCCCCATATATGATTTCCAAGCAAGAACCTAGAACACACCTTCACGTTTTACACTTCCAAACACAACATCGATACAATGTTATCTCTGGAACAGTGTCCCCAGAAAGACATGCACGGTACTGCCCGCAAACCACAAGGTGAACTCCTCTGATCCGATAAGACGCATGTTTACTTTTCCGCCTAAGATTGTTTGGATCATCTCGAAACAAAGAGATATTTCTTTCTATATTTGCCTTGAAAGTTGAGAGATGCTTACTCCAATATTTAGTTGTTGGGTTTCCCCTGAGCAAGTTTGAGTGGATATTTGCAGCTATGAATGATCCGTCATCAGTTTAGCTACCTCCATAGCAATTGATTGTCGTTTCGGTTGATCATTGGGATCCACACTTTCAAACGTAAGAATCTTGAAGAAATACCAAATTGCTTCTGGTGACAGAAAATTTAATACAAGAGATTGAGTGGTACCAAACTTTGTTATTTTGTTTGACCTACTTGTGATAATCATTTTGCTACCTCTTGCAAGGCACGAGGCAGTAGACAAGTACAGAGCATTCCACACAACTTCATCAATATCCCCAGAGATTTCGATAATAGCTAGCAGTCTTTGACTTTTAACCGTAGTGTTCTGGTGCATAATGAGAGCCCTTTCTTTCAAAGTGGCAAATGTCCCATCTGTAATATCATCTATGTTAACCATCATTATTTCGGAAAAGTGGTTGCGGACTCTTGCGTTGTCGCTAACATGTGTAACCAGCGTGCTTTTTCCAACACCTCCTCGACCAACAATCGGTAGGACACCCACATTTCCACATTTGGATGGTCTTTTTGCAATAAGAAATCCATGAGCATATCCATTTCCATTTGACGGCCAAACATGCACTTGCCAACAAACAGGTGCATGCTATAAGGTTGGCGGTACAACGGAGGGTAGTTGTTTAAAACTATAACAAGCTCACCAACATCTGCAATTATGATCCTTAAATTATCTAGTACTTGTTCCAGATCTTTATCTCCATGTGCATCACTAATGCGTAAAAAGATGCGCTTGGCGGGATTGAATTTGGATAGAGCGAAAGAGTGACTTACATCACGATCTTGGGCTTTCTCATCCTCTTTGAATTTACTTCTCAAGCCATCTGTGATGAAATAACCCCTATAAATTTCTTTCCTCAATATATTTAATCGATGCGCCATTGCTTGGTTTGTGATGTACCGCCCCTCTGCCTCATCGACGATGATACGAGCTCGTAGCAATAGTCGTTGCAGTTCATGAAGCTTCTTGTCCTGTAAGGATGATTTTGTTATCTTTGAGTAATTGTCAGCCAAGAAAGATACCAATCTATTGACACTGTCGGACACCACTGCGTTGAAAAATACCGCCATTAGGAAACTATACTGCACCCAAAAGGGTTCGATTTTTTCTTTTTGGTCTAGTGGGTACTGGGTAGGCTTGGTTGATGAAAGATTATATGTTGAGGGTCCACGGTAAGTAACATCAATACCAGGTTATATCTAGTTCCCAATAGGTAAGTAGGCTCTTCAACATATATATAGGATGTTAACGTGACAGTGACATTGCAATTGTGCTAATCTGATTTAAGGTTTCCTAAAATCCGTCATCAAACTTGCATAGAATTTGACGATGGTGCTGGGAACCTTGGTTCCAGCTAAACTTCCCATAGAAGTTGCTAATGGATGATAGTATGCTAGAACATTGTACCAGCATGCATATATTATAATAAGTATAAGCCAGCAGGACAACACAATGACAAGATGAGCGACAATTGTGTGACAGCGGCATCATTTACTCCGAAGAGCAACTATCTGGCCGGCCGGCTGTCCTGCTTCCAGCTACCTCGACAAAGCAACATAAGAGAAAACATGCTCGAGGCACGGCACGAGCGTTGCTGGGGCGGTGGTACTCGACGGGAAGATGCCAGCTTTGCGAGATTTGGTGACATCCTTGTTTTCAGTAGCGTGCTATCTACCCTTCTTTTAAGATTATTTACTTGCGTTTAAGTTCTATTTCTTTTCCGTCATGCTAGTGTACCAGGCAGACAGAACTTGGCTAACAGTCTCCTGGTCAATGGAAGGCTGATCATCTCTGCCATTAGGAGGATTCCAAGCACTACTTAAAAATAGCCTTTAGTGGCACAGGCCATTTTGCTACCAATACCCGCCACAAACGGTGGCACATGGGCAAACGACTCCTCATCGAAGTGGTGGACATTGCTGATGTCATCAAGGATCCCACAAGTCACTACAAGAAATTTGCTGATTCATGACGTTTTTCGTGCGTCACCAGAGGGTGCCGATCCCACACGCGTGCGCGAGAGGAGGCCCCTCCCTCGCACACCCTCCCACCCGCACACGCCCCGCGCACCTTGGGCCGATTCAGTTGGAATGTTCCAGCGTCTAAGACTGGCTGTCTGGTTGTGACAAATAATTAAAGACTCGTTAGATCTTTCAGCCGCTTTTCAGCACACAGCTCACGGGCACTTGGTGCCATCTTTCGCCGCCATATTTGGCCTGCCTTCTGCTTCTGCTGCTGCTGCTGTTTCGCATTCGCCGCATGCAGTTCCTAAATAAACAACGTTCCAGATTCAGTTGGAATGTTCCAGCTTAAGAAGAAAATGTTCCAGCTTCATAAAAATAATGTTCTAGCTCATTATGTTCCAGCTACAAGAACAGATTGTTCGACCTGCATGAACAGAACCTTAATCTTTGAAACCATACTTTTCAATTTCACTGAATCACAATTACAGTTAGATGGAACAAAATTGTTTTTTTTGTCTGAAAAATACTTATGACACTATACAAATATAGTGTGGAACATAGCTTAGATAGGTGGACGCGAAATGCTTCAAACTCGATCAGATAATAAACAAGACAGCGGAACTCGACGAATGCCACAGCCTGAGAAGCCAAGGAACCCCTTACCAGCTTCCTTTATTTCACGTTAGGTGAATAATTAAACCACACAGCCAGTTTGTGTCGGGCATGCATCGCGTGGTTGTGTGTTTAGGTCACTGCGTGTGCATCATATATATTTGTTGGATCTAATCTAGTCCATGAGTGTGCGTGTGTGTGTTCTTGTGCGATCTTGTATAAGGAGTGAAGAACGGAAGCCGTTGGTGAGTGTGGCGTGCTGAGCATGAAACGTGGCCTCCACGTGGACATGAGCGAGCGGGCTCAGGCATGGAGTGCGCCGAGTCGTGTGGATCGATCGTCCCAGATGGCATGGAATGGAGTTCGTGGCTCCTTCTGTGTGCAGCCCGGGCCCAAAGGATCACCATGTGTCATGTGTGAATCACCACGTGCCCACGTCAGCAAGGCCTCATAGAGAAATACAAACTACAAAGTGGCCCCCTCCTGTGGAGTGAGGATTAGGTCTCCACTTCTCCAGTGTGGAAGCAAAGCGAAACCATTGCACAGAGCCCTAGGGTTCCTTGTCATCGCCCTGCCGCCCACCGACTTCTTCGCCTGGCGAGCTCGGCGACATCATCTCCTTGCAGCGGTGCCCGGGCTTGAAGAAGCTCAGTGTCAGCGAGGCCCGTGGGCTGGCCAATATCGCCATCCACTCCGTATCTCTCCTTCAGCTGCATCTGTGGTTTATCATTGGGGAGAGGATTAGATGGATTGGTGACGACTCGGTAGATATTTAACTAAGGTAGATTCGGTAGAGATTGAACAGTAGATAGACTTATTCTGATGTTGTGCTCTCATCCTTGTTGCTCGGCTGTGAACAAACTGAGGTAGATCATCCCATCTCTGTAGCTACTACTGCCTACTGCTACTTATGTCAGATTAGAACTTATGTCAGATTAGAACAGAGTTTTGTTTCTTAATCACCGCTGCAGTGTTACTTCGTGGTTTTGTAAATCAAATGCAGTCTTGCGGAAAACCTGCTAAATACATACACCTACAGGTGCAATATTTTGTCACCACTATTAATTTCGAATTACCTTCAGATGTCGGTTTACAGTAACAGCTCATATATTTCTGTGGAAAATTTTTGTTGCATCTGGACTACACACACATAATGAATTCACTATCTGAAAATTGCTAATTATTACTGCAGCCATATCAGCAATGTCAGCTAAAAGGAATAGTTACCACAGGGCAAATTTTGTTATGCTTGCATATATCGATAGGGTTCTGTAGCTTCAATTGTTTGGATTGTAACTGAGATGAAACATCCCAAATGAGATACAATATGACAGGCTTCTGGCAGATCTGAGCAGGACTTCCTGATTTTCTGTTCACCATATATTGCTTCTAGAATTGAAACCATATCTCATGCTTTATCTAATTCTTGCTGCTACTTCGAACGTCTCAAGCAATAGGTAGTAGAATGGCTATGAACACTGCACAATACAAGCTTGGAGTGCGTGCGTGTGTGTGTGTGTGTGTGTGTGTGTGTGTGTGTGTGTGTGTGTGTGTGTGTGTGTGTGTGTGTGTGTGATACTTATTCATGTGATGTTTTAATGTGAGCAATTCCAAGCCATACACTTGCATTTCTATGTTTTGGGTATTGTCTTGCTAACTGGCCTAATCCTGCCTTGTTTTTGTTTTGCACAGAGGGAGCATGGATCCAGAGGAAAGGTTGCAAGGTGGTGGATGTGAAGGTGGGCTCATTAGTGCAAACTAATAATGTTTTTTCATGTTGTCTTGCCATTGTTAGGACTTGGTGACCACTGTATTGCTGGAATGTTGGCCTGGTGACCATGCTAAATGGTTGGACCTGTAACCATTAGCTTACTACCTTGTGTTTTTTAATGTGACTTCTACTTGTTGGTCACTGATCGTGATATGTAGAAATATATGGTTCTATTAATATTTGCATTCTGGATGTGATTATATTTCGGAAAATGTAATTAGCGACTTGTATGTTGTTGGTCACTGATAAATTTTTATGACATGTATGTTAAAAAAATATGGTTATATTAATATTTGCATTCTGGATGTGATTATATTACGTTAAATATAATTAGTGTAGCATAGATGAATTATGATGGGCGGTTTGTTAAAGAGTTCTGATGGGCTGTGATTGCTTTCTGTGTAAATGGGCTCAGCCGACAACCTGGCTTAATTGGCCCATTTGAAATTAGCCAACAAAAGAATCAGGTCTATGAAACAAATTGTTAAAAAGGCTGAAATGTGTAAAATAGAAAACACAAATGAATCAGGTCTATGAAACAAATTTAAAAAGGCTGAAAAGGCCCAAAACATTTCAGCCTTTTTAAATATAAGAGAAGAGAACACAAATGTTCCAGGCACTCAAAGATGGGGTAGACACAAATATGCGCTTTGCCGTAGTGGAAAGGGCCTGTAGCCTAGTGGTTACAAGAGTCTCAGTAGCACCTGAGGTCCTGAGTTCGACTCCTCGTGGGAGCAAATTTTCAAGGATTTAACGGCATTTGTGCTTTCAGTGGTAAGCGACGCTTCTGTCGACAGCAAGGCGCCAGTGGTGACTTCGTCAATCTCTAAATTTACCGGCTCAGTCTTCGAAGATGCTCATAGGGGTAGTGTTTGCGTACGTGTGTTCATAGGGGTGAGTGTGCGTGCGTTGTGAGCGTCTGAATTGTACTTTGTAATCTCAAAAAAAAAAAACAAATATGCGCTTTGCCATCAGACACTCTAAGATGGGTAGACACAAATATGTGATTTGCCATCCTACAGGTCTAAAGTTTATTAAGCGACGACATAAGTTGGTTCACTGCAAAAGTGCGAATATGCAGAAAAGACACCGAATCCGTCTCACATATTTGAGCAGAGGAAAAGCTCTGTGTTTCCATCGCTAGAATGAAGCTTAAGACCCTAATTCAAAATAGAACAGTAAAGACCCCAATTTGTTGCCCGTTGGCCCCAGAGTCAAATTTGGTTCTCTAGACTGATTATTAGTTAGTGAGAGAACTCTGGGGCTAACAGGCACGTGTGCGCTTGTGAGTGTGTGTTGCACACGTGCATGCATGCACATGGGCGTGTGCGTGCGTGCATGTGTGTGTAGAAAGGTGCATGTCCATTAGATTTCCTTCAAATTATTTTCACGCGTGGTAGTTCTGCTACTCACAAGGTCAACAATAGCATCAGCCATACGCCCATACCCATCTGCACATGCAGAAAAAAGTTTGCAAAATGAATTCCCTTTGGTAGCCTTTTCTGATAAATTATGTGAACACATAGGCCAGTATAAATAATAAATAGGTACACATTCCTAGCTGTAGAAGAAAACATAACTTGAGTCAATGGTCAAGAGCGGATCTCGGGTCACCTGCTGCCTGACGCACCTCTAGCAGAGGAAAAGCCTGCCTGGTTTTGAGAGTTCGTTTCTCACTGCTAAACAGCAAGCAGTTACTGACTGCCAAAAATACAAGGAGCACGGGAAACAGTAACAGGCGTTGGTTTCAAACGGACGCGATGTCTGGGCTAGTTTTCAAACGGACGCCTTGTCCTGGTCCAGTGATTCGGACGTACGAACAGGAAGTTAGCAAAATGAATTCCCTTGGTAGCCCTTTTTTTAAAATTATGTGACACACACAAGTTAGTAAATAATAAATAGATACACATTATATTATATCTTTAGTGAATTCTGTGTGTGCTCCCTGAATATTGGCTAAATCCTCGATTTGCCAATGAAAAAGTTCTGATCTCCAGGCAAATCGTAGATTCAGGAAATATTCAGGGGAACATGCGTATTATATGATACTTACAATCATGTTCATCACCATGTGAAGAGTAAAACTTCATACGTGTCATTTTCTATCAAACATACATAGTACTCATATAGAATTACGCCATCCATAGAATACTAGAGCAAGAATAGGAAAGGCACGTCAATAGACATAATAATAGGTGGCATCCTAATTTGCTAGGAGAAATGACTAATATACGTATTGCCAAAAGTTGACACATAGATTTTTTTTCAATATTTATAATGAAGTACTACAATAAAACAGAAATGGACATTGTTAACCATTACATCATCCAATTACACATAAATACCTAAGAAGGGAATATACAAATGAAATGGAAAATTATAAAGAATGAAAGAAACAGAAGGAAACCAAATAAAAGAAAGGGCAATCTCACAGGAGGGTATGACTCAAGAGCTCCATCAGCAGATAAAAACTTAACATGTTTAAAATCATTCTCTTTGAAAAGGTTAGCGCCTTGCTGCAGAACAAAACATAACTTCAATGAATGGTCAGGTAAACAATGTTTAGAAGGGGGTAGCACTTTGACTGTTCGGGTCAGTGACCATACATATCCAAATCCAGTAACAACATGCAGAGGTCTCTCTTCAGTCCATTCAAATATCTTTCGCAAATCCTTCAGAGACTTTATGTTTTCTAAAATGCCTTCCTCAAATGAAATCTTAAATAAGTGCAAACATCTATCAGACGAAAGCTTCAAAACAAAAAATGTAGCTTTCACATGTTTAATTAAAACAAATTTATAATCCCTCCATTTGCTAACAAAAGTACACAACCATCGTGTGAGCGGACCGAGGAACTAAATCTACAGTTAAGTTATTTTGAGGAGACCACACATGGACCTACTTAAATACATGCTAAAAGTACTGCCTCATTCACACCATTAAATAGGGGTAGACAGTGGAAATGTTGCCATAGTTATATTTTCATCCCTAGAAAATATTGTGAGACAGCAACTCCGACAAAAAGGATTTGTATTGTGAACACTAGAAGCATGCAAAAATTGAGCCAAGAGAGTAATAGGATTCTTCATAAAAACTTACCATTCTGTATTCACTGAGTGTGTCAAAACCCACAATATTCAGGTCAATATCCCCTGACTGCAGTTTACGAACCATATCTTTAGGCCTTTGAAACCGAACCTCCAAGTTTGGAATCTGCAAATTGATAGAATGGCAACACAATTGATTAGAACAGCTAGGCATGAGTTCCATTGGCTACCTATTCTCATTCCTCTGCAAAATATTTTGTATTTGAAACTAGCTGTTCAGAGTAGCAACAGACCATGGAGGTATATAATCGAAGTAGACGGGGAAAGAGGCAAAGCTTCAGTTGTAACTTGTAAATAGTGTACTACTATGAAACGAACAAAATGTTGACCAGTGGATCATTGGACCTGGGCATCATTGTTTTCTTTATTTTAACAGATAACAGAAGAAAGAGAATAAAAACGATGTTGTTAATCATAGCAATCTTAGGAACAGAAACATATTTTTTGTTGAGAAACATAATCTTAGGAATATATGCTAAAGGAAAAAAAAAATGGTGTTCTTCCTCTAACAAACTGAAAACCTGAAACATTCGGAAGAATCAAAGAGTGAAGGAAGGCCTCACTGATATGCCGGTACAACTATTATCACCAGATCATAGGACTCAAACGACTATGACTCTGCCGTCTTGACATGATGGTCACTGATAGGACATAAAAGATTTCAACCAAGGCAGCTAACAAGTGTAGAGTATTTCTCGACAACCATGTTCTCCATAATGCCACAACTTAAAATACAGAATCTCACTCGAGTATAAGCGGATACGCTTATCAAGTTGCCAAAAGCCTTGGCTCACATTAGCGTACCGACAAAAGACATGCAACATTTATTTCACACTGCTCCAATCAAACATGAAACAGCCCTCGCCACGTAACTTGTTATACGTTGCTGTAGCCCTACGCGTTAAACTTATTTGAAAAACAATCCATGGCGCGCAAAGTTACACTATTTAGAACCCAAAAATATTATATCAACGAATCAGGTACTAATTGCTCGCTGAGATCGAGTCCACAACTATTCACATCAACTGTTCACCACCTAGTCGTCACTAGATCTGACTGACGGTAACGCAGAGATAACATAGGGCTGTAAACCTCACCATGGGTATATCCGCTGTGTACTGCCGCGAGTTGATCTGCCTCACGGACAACTGGCAATTCCGCACCATCAAGCCAAACCGAATCAGATGAACAACTATCGGAATTACAAACTTGGCGCAACAGAATCACGAACAGGAAGAAGTACGAAATAACCTTGAGGAGACTTAGGGTTTGCTCGGCCATGCGGACCTTGCTGGGGAGCCCGATCCGGACGCCGCGTCGTTCCAGGAGTGCCGGCGCCGCCGGTTTTGCAGAGATCGATGGCGGCGTGGGCGGAGGATGCCAGCCGCCCACGGAGGGAGAGAGCGGGCGCTCGCCGGCGGCTAGGGTCGGAAGCTGGACTTGGGCGAAGGCGACAGGGATACGGGAACGGGGGCATGCTGCGCCGCCAACATCGTCGACATTTTTTGGGGTTGATCAGATCGATGGGAGCCAGCGCAGCTGGCTGCTGTTCTTGGGTGGAGTGACGCTGGCCGGCGAGTTCTGCGGCGGAGTGAGTGTAACACCCCAACTTTCAAAGCAAATTTGAAAAGGAATAAAAATCAGTGCAAATTTAAATTTTTGTCCCACTCTTACCTTGCCATGAATTTTCCAAATAAAATTCACTAAAATAAGTCAACCTAGTTGCAAATCTGAAATTTTATAAATATTAAAACTAGTGCTCAAGTGCTTGCTTTCATTGAAAATACACTAAAGTTTGAACTTTTTGGAATTTACAACAAACTAAAATAAATGTATGTCAAACTCTAGTGAATTCACCTCGAATTTAAAACCTTTGAATTTGAACCTGCATCAAATTCCACCATAACGCATTTTGACTTTCTCTGTTTTGATTTGCAAGTTGTTTGCTTTTATTTCCCCTTTGAATTTGAATGACATTCAAATTCAAAATCCCAGAAATGAAAACCTTTTCCTAATCTCGTTTCTCTCTCGGGCCGAATCCCCTTCTTCCTTTCTCCTTCAGCCCAGCCCAACTCGCCCTCCTTCCTTTCTTTTTTCTCTTTTCTTCCCAGGCCGCAGCCCACCGAGGCCCAGCCACTCTTTCCTTCCCTCCGGCCCAGCAGCCTGGCCCAGTCTCCTTCTTCCTCCTTGTGCCTGTCAGGCAATAACCGCCGCCGCCGTCAATGGACCGCCGGTCCGTCCGCCCATACCGCCGACGTCGCCACTCCGTCACCGGCCTCGTCGTCCCGTCGCGTCGCAGCTCCTGTGGCCATGCTCTCTCCCTCGTCATCGCGCGCAGGCGCCCATCACGCCGCACCTCGTCGCGTCCCGTCGGCCTTCAATGGCGATGACCGAGCCAATGACGAGCAACGACCAAGCCGAGCTGCTCCTGGCCTCAAACGCCTCGCTCCGTCTATAAAAATCGACGCGCCACACTCTCCTCTCCCTCTCCCCACTCGCCGCTCCTCTCCTCGAGCTCCCGGCCGCTCCAATTTCTCTTTTTCCCCAAATCTTCCCCAACTCCGGCGACGCCCGATTCGCCTCCGACGAGCTCCTTCCTCCTACCCTCCCTCGCCGTCCTGCTCCTCGGTGCTCCTCTACCTAGTGCGCGCCCCTCCGCGCAGCTCGGAGAGCACTAGGGACGCGCGGACACCAAACCCTAGCCGCGCCGCTGACCGCCGCCGCGCGAGCTCGACGACGGCATCCCTTCCGGCCTCGTCTCGCTCGTCCCGTGCGCGCGCCAGCTCCGCAGCACCACCGCGCACCTCCACGACTAGCAAGAACTCGACGCGCAGCGCTCTTCCTCCTCCTTCGCCGAGCGCCGCCGTCGCACTCCGCGCCGCCGCTGTCGCTTGTCGCCGGCCGTCCCCGTTGCGAGCCCGTCGTCGACACCTAGCCGCTCCGCTCCGCCTCGACCCTGCGAAGCTCCCGGGCTAGCAAGGAGTCGTCGAGCCGGCCTCTTCCTCCTTCTTCATCGGACGCCGCCGTCGGCTCCGCGCCCCGCCGTCGCCGACGTGTTTCCGCCACCGTGCGTCGTCAACAAGTCCATGCGGTGAGCTACCCATCCTCTTTTCTCTCTCCCGGTTCGAATCCCGCTCGATTTGGCCCACCGGAGCGCCGGAACGGCTGCTCCGGCGAAGCTCCGGCGACGGCGCCGTCGCGCCGACGCCGCCGGTCCACCGTAGACGTGTGTGGACCGCCCGTGGACTCGGTCCACACACCTGTAGACCCGGTCCACCAGCTTTTCCCTTTCAGAAATAAATCCTTTACTCTTTATTGCGTCAGCACTGCGCAAGAAATAGAATATCCTTTACAAAAATAAATCCAGAAAATCCAGAAAATCCCAGACCCTGTGCAATTTGCAGATTAGCCCCTAACCTTTATGCTAATTCTGTTTAGGTCCTGTCTTTTTACATAAACACCCTTATACTTTTCTATAATTACCTTTCAGTCCTTGTCTTTTTACACAGAGGCCCCTAAACTTTTCTATAATTACAGATAGGTCCCTAGATCTTTTCTGTTCTTACAGATAAGTCCCTAGAACCTTCTGTAATTATAAATACGCCCCTGGAATCTTTAATTGCCCATATCTTTCCATCCGTAACTCCGTTTCGAGCGATTCTTGCGCTCACGCGTTCATAGAAACGCGTAGTACCTTTTGGTACTAATCTCAAAGCTCTAGATTATATCTACGAACCATCAATACTCTAAATCCCACACTCTCTCGACAAGCTCATCATATGTCGTTGATCCCACGTGTCACGAATGCTCGCTCACCTTTTAGCGTGACATTGAACTTAACCTATCATATTGTATCATTCCGTATCAAAGTATACAACCTCCGTTGTTCTCACCAAGCTCAACTAATCTTAACCAATGTTGCCACCAACCTCCACCCAGCTCTATCAATTTATTATGCTGCTTTCTTTATATCTGGTATTTCATTGGACTTATTAGAGTTACTATTCATTGCTATTTTAATCGCTACTTATTCTTAATCGATTAATTGTTTTATTTGCCACCGTGCATCATACCGTGCATAATCACGTACACGTACCACAGTCATGTGCTCCGCTCATGACAAATAACTAGTAGCTTAGTCTTAGTAATTAATTTAGTAGATAATATAATAGCTAATCACCAGTAGGTACCATAACCTATAGATAAGTAATTAAAGTGACACACCTTGCACTTGTACATGTGTCGCATGAACCTTTATATAGGCTACGACCTATATAAGACTTAGTGCCACAAATGTATGATCAACACGTGCACACACTGTCCCCACCTTCACGTACACTCATACGCTTCTCATCGTGCTCATTTACATAAAAGTCCTAGTGCTAGAGACATCACTTCTAATAATCTTAAGATAATAAAATCTTTCAAAAGTAAAACCTATTGCATCATACATGATTTATGCCTCTTAACTGTCATTAATGTTCTATCGATTCTTATTGGAGTTTAATTGGATCTTACTTGGCTTTTTCAATCTTTTTATTCTTTTGCGGTAGTTTGTTTATACGTTGTGTTCCTATGCGCTAGCTTACACGAGATCCGAGGAAGAGCCAGAAGAATTCAAGGAAGATCAAGAAGATCCAAGCTGCAAGGACGAGCCGAAGGAGCCGAGCCCAAGGACGAGTCAGAGGATACAAGCTTTTAGGAAGGACTTGAAGATATCGACTTCGTCAGAGGAATCTGAAGACCAAGTATTGGAAGATTAGGATAGCGTTTTCAGGCAAGCTCTACTTCTCCTTGATCATGATTGAACCTACTGTTTTCGCGATGCACCTATATGGCCTGCTCTAGTATTATGCATTACTTGTTATTTTACTGCTTGTGTAGCTACGATCCTACTTGCTTATTGATATTGATGTCTGTTGCTTAAGACGTTAATATCTTAATCCTTGTTTACCCTTGTTTACCTGTCACCTTGATAACCCTAGGATAGTTCCATCATTTCTATGATGGCACAATCACCTTGCTACTAGATATGCTTAGGACCCCGCAATGTTTCTACATTGCCACACCTCCTCACATACTTACTTTTACAAAATGTGTTAAATGAGTTTGGTGGTGTGTGTGATACTTGGGTTGGGAGTAGCACAACTGTGTTAGGTGATGATGATGATGGTGACGGTGATGATGGGATGGGTTGGATTGCGGGCAAGGCCACTAGTGAAGATGTTGATGGTGTGATAGTCCCCTAGTGTGGGAAACCTGGTGCTTGCCTGGCCACATAAGGACCGGTTCTGACGCCCGTTAACATAATGATTTCTCGTACAACCACGGAACCTGTATGGGAAGGACTTACCCTACCTTCTTGGTACTCTTGCATTTCCACCTGGAGGCCAGTAGAGGCAACGGAAGCTCAGGAACAGGCCCGGGAAACGTACCCGTGGTCCGGTTGCGGAACCCGCTGTCTGTCTCGGGAACCCATTGTCGGTACATGGGGAAGCCGCCCGTCCTGTGGTGTGTCTCAGGATCCTGCAAGTTAATGCAGGAGCACGACGTACCTGTTATAGGTGTTGTGCCGTAGTGTGACATTTCAAGTCACAAGCCCCTGAGTGTGATTCCGTGGTGAACTTGTGAGACTACTCGAAGAAGATGGACTAAGCGTTGCGTACCCCCTTGCAAAGGGTGCGTAGCCCGTGGGAAAAGATGTACAACCTCTGCAGAGTGTAAAATTCATCCGGATGGACGTTGTCACGGCATATGACACATTATTGTGGCGCACGTTGGATTAGCCACCTATCTTATTCCCTTGGAGTGTGAGTGGGTTGTAGTCAGCCCGTGTTTTGGGAAGTGTTGGCATGGATGCCGGGTCGGTATGACCATTGAGGTCGGAAGGCCCAACTAAAACCTGGGAACTGGCGGGAATGCTTCATACTCCCCCAGGGCCAACCAACTAAAATATTGACAATCAACCCCCTGTTTTATCTATGACTCCTTCACTTGCTTTAGTGAACCTTGCATAAAGTTTGCTTGCTGCAAATGAACCATACAGCCTATTCCTTGCTAAGACCAAACATGCATGTATATATTCCCTTGTGTAGTGTAGGGCTTGCTGAGTACCTTATGTACTCACGCGTTTGCGATTGTTGGTTTAGTAGGAGAAGGCTTCGTAGAAGACGACGACGATTTGGTTTTCGGTTCTACTTCTCAAGTCTGCTTGTGGCTTTGGGCCAAGGTCTTCCGCTGTCTGCTTCACCGTTAGTTGGTTGGAAGGACTTGGATAGTTATGAATCCTTGTCGCACCACCACTAATGGTCCTATATCAGGTATTATGCTTATTTACATATTCGAAGTATGCTTTTGATTATCATATCTGTGTTCTTGTGCGTATCAGCTACTGATCCAGGGACTGATACAGGATGCACAACATATTCCAGAAATGGGGTACGACAGAGTGGTATCAGAGCGATACTTGACCGTAGAACGAAAACTTAGGATTTGTCACGCTCGAAAATGACTATTTTCAAAACTAGTTGCAAAACCTTCCGTAATAACCCTTGCTCATCTGTTTAAAAATCCCTTGCTTCTCTCTCGCCAACCTCAAGACAAGAGTTTCATCAGAAGTGTATGTGTACAGGAATGTTCAACCCGTTGGACGACCAAGACTACATGACCATAGAAGTGGAGAACCAATTGTTCCAGGTTTACCGCCTACCGGATGTGGTTCCAAAACAAAACAACAACGGCAATGCCACCAAGGGCTCCAGAAAGCAGAGGACATGTTTCTACTGCCACAAACCCGGACATAAGATCGCCAATTGCCCTTACTACAACTCAATCAATGAAGCAAGAGCTGCAGAGACCAACATGGAAAGTGGCATGCCGCAAGTTCCAGCACAATCTACGGAAATTCAACCTGTTGTGCAGGATAAGCATCAAGAGCAAGAAGTTTGGAATGAAATGGAAGGCACCTACCTGATGTCACCGCCTGTCATCGCAAGTGTACTTGGAAGGTTAGCTAATCTGGAAGAGTTAGTGAACAAGAGCAATGAAGAAATCGCTATCATCAAGGAGCTACTGCAGCCAAGTGATGCCAGCGAGAGCTGCAGCAAGAAGAGAAAGCATGACGTGCAAGGATCAGGTCAAGTCATACATGAGGATCTAAAGAAGCCAAGGTACCCGTTGCCTGCTGCATGTCCTGCAGAAGAACCTGCCATCCACCAATCAACCGACATGCATCCGCTACCAAGGAACACAAGTCTGCTCGCAGAAGGTTATGAAAAGGCAACCCAGAGCAACACCTTTGACAACCCAAGACGTTGTTTCCACTGTAAGCAAGAAGGGCACATGCTAGCCAAGTGTCCATCCTACAAGAATGGCCCGTCCAGGCCCAGTCTGGTGCACAAGAGAGCTAAGAAGCATGAGTGATGATAGCTGGTAATGAAGACTGAGATACCTAAGCCTTCAGTGCATGTCATGTACACCAATCTGCCACCTAGACCAGAAGCGCCAGCATGAGCCTCCGTGAAGGATAACCTTGGAGACCTGCACCATGACCAGAAGAATGCTATCACTAGCAGCAATGGCAGTAGCCCCAGAAGTAATAGTAATAAGTGGTAAAAAGTTGTAATCCTGATAATCTGAGTTGTATCGAGGATGTACTTCTGTTTGTGAGGAATCAAGGTACCAGTGTTGCTATGAAATAGTGCCTCGAGCCACCTCCAGAGTCAAAATAGTATGCAAGTTCAAGAAATCAACGTTGTGAAATGCAATAATCAAAGCTGCATATGCTTGGTTAACCTCAAACGTCAAGTCAATGAAATGCCTCCAATACAGAGATGTGAACAAAGGTTTTCCTTTACCCGACTAAGTCATATGACCCCTTCGATTCTTTTTGGTCAACGGACTAAGTCGAGTTTCGAGGACAATCAAAGATCGATAGCCATCATACCTTTAAACCCTAAACCTCGTTTGTAGCACGCCTACATATGAGCCCACAACAAATAAATCACGTTGTTTGTGTGATTCGATGATTTTGTTGATTTTGCCTCTTTATTCTTCTATGATTGTGTGCTCTTAATCGAACTAATTAAATAGCATAATAACAATAACAGCAGTTTAATAGCTAGAATCGCAGCTTAACAACAGCTTAAAGCCAAAACCCTTCCCTAATCCCTGCCTAAATCTCCGCTGTTGAAACCAGGATGCCGCCGAAGAAGTCTGCCAGGTTTCAAACCCGCTCGAATCGCACGGCAAAAGCACCTGAAGATCATGATCCCGCTGGACGAACCGCACGAGGTGAAACTAACAAAAGAAAGAAGCCAACAACTCAACAACATCGTGAGGCGAACCAAAGAGGACCCACTGCAGCTCACAACCAGGAAACTGAGGCAGATCACCACGATGAAGAAGGAACTAACCAAGAGGCAGAAAGTAACGACCACCAGGACAGCAATGAGTTGCCTCAACCACCACCGCCACCGGTCAACTTCACAGAAGTGATGGCCAGACAGACTCAACTCTTGGAATTAATTTCTCAGGAACAACATAACAGCCATGAAATGAGTTCTAAGATAACAGAATTTATGAAGCTCAGACCACCTGTCTACGACAGCACAGATGATGACCCCTTAGCTGCTGATGATTGGCTCAAAGGTGTTACCAAGAAGCTTGATGTAATCGCAGCCAATGATAGAGAGAAAGTACTGTTATCCACTCATCAACTAGTTGGAGTTGCTGCAGAATGGTGGGAAAACTTCAAGGAAACAGTTGCAGAACAGGATGGAATTACATGGAATGAATTCCAGCAAGCTTTCGTGAATACCACATCCCAGAAGGAGTCATGGACATGAAAGCAGATGAATTCCGTACCCTTAAGCAAGAAGCTATGACAGTGAATGAGTACACTCGGAAGTTCATGAAGTTGTCCCGGTATGCACCAGATGAGATCAACACTGACAAGAAAAAGCAAGATCGTTTCAGAAAAGGTCTTAACCATAACCTGAAAGTGCATGTGGTCACTCACAACTATCCGGACTTCAGCACACTGATGAATAAAGCCATCCTGCTTGAAGAAGCACTGATAGATCAAGAAAATGACAAAATCCACGAGACCCAGTCATGTGAGCTGAAAGAGAAATCTGAAGTACATAAATGGGAATCTCTCCAGAGGCAAGAAAATCAAAAGAAGAACAGAAAGAAGAAGAAGAGCAAGAAGAAGAAGGTAGGCGTGAAACCTTCTGATTTTAAAGGGCCGAATAATCAAGGAAAAAGCAATAACGACAACCCGCAGAGAATGAAGGCATCGTGGAGAAATCGGAAGTGCTACCTGTGCCGGAATCGTGGGCACATCGCAGCAGATTGCCCTGGAACTGTTACACATGGAGACAACGAGCGACAATCTCGTTGAAACGCAAATCTTCAGTGTTCTGAGTTTAGACCTGGAGAATTGGAGAATTTTATGTAATGGTGTTGTAATATAAGCAACCTGTTGTACTCTGCACCTTGGAATATCAATAAAGTGTTGTGTCAGGAGTTGTATGGTGATGAAATATATCGTTTGCCAGTCTGGGATAAGAATAGACTTCAATCTACACTAATGGAGATGTACTTACCTTCCGAGTCTGATAAAAGTCCTTAAGTAAGACCACCTCGAGGATATGTTGGAAATAAAGGCATTTGGAAAAGGCCACTTATGAAATAGTCAGAAAAGCCTAAATCCTTTGGATGAGTTAAGCAGAGCAACAATCGCACGTTACTCTCGGTACCCCAAGTTAAAATCTTTTAAGTGGGGTAGGACCCCACTTCCAACCTTGAGAACGGACCTTCGCTACCGGTCTGCAGTACCGAAGACCAAGACGATCGAGAGAATCAACGGTCAAAGGTCTCAACACCAAGAAGTCCCCGACAAAATTTCAGGTGTTACCACCGTCAAGTAAGAAGGCACAAGAGAAGCTCTACGCCACCCAAAAGATCGTTTGAATCTCGAGGACGAGATTCCTTTTAAGTGGGGTAGATCTGTAACACCCCAACTTTCAAAGCAAATTTGAAAAGGAATAAAAATCAGTGCAAATTTAAATTTTTGTCCCACTCTTACCTTGCCATGAATTTTCCAAATAAAATTCACTAAAATAAGTCAACCTAGTTGCAAATCTGAAATTTTATAAATATTAAAACTAGTGCTCAAGTGCTTGCTTTCATTTAAAATACACTAAAGTTTGAACTTTTTGGAATTTACAACAAACTAAAATAAATGTATGTCAAACTCTAGTGAATTCACCTCGAATTTAAAACCTTTGAATTTGAACCTGCATCAAATTCCACCATAACGCATTTTGACTTTCTCTGTTTTGATTTGCAAGTTGTTTGCTTTTATTTCCCCTTTGAATTTGAATGACATTCGAATTCAAAATCCCAGAAATGAAAACCTTTTCCTAATCTCGTTTCTCTCTCGGGCCGAATCCCCTTCTTCCTTTCTCCTTCAGCCCAGCCCAACTCGCCCTCCTTCCTTTCTTTTTTTCTCTTTTCTTCCCAGGCCGCAGCCCACCGAGGCCCAGCCACTCTTTCCTTCCCTCCGGCCCAGCAGCCTGGCCCAGTCTCCTTCTTCCTCCTTGTGCCTGTCAGGCAATAACCGCCGCCGCCGTCAATGGACCGCCGGTCCGTCCGCCCATACCGCCGACGTCGCCACTCCGTCACCGGCCTCGTCGTCCCGTCGCGTCGCAGCTCCTGTGGCCATGCTCTCTCCCTCGTCATCGCGCGCAGGCGCCCATCACGCCGCACCTCGTCGCGTCCCGTCGGCCTTCAATGGCGATGACCGAGCCAATGACGAGCAACGACCAAGCCGAGCTGCTCCTGGCCTCAAACGCCTCGCTCCGTCTATAAAAATCGACGCGCCACACTCTCCTCTCCCTCTCCCCACTCGCCGCTCCTCTCCTCGAGCTCCCGGCCGCTCCAATTTCTCTTTTTCCCCAAATCTTCCCCAACTCCGGCGACGCCCGATTCGCCTCCGACGAGCTCCTTCCTCCTACCCTCCCTCGCCGTCCTGCTCCTCGGTGCTCCTCTACCTAGTGCGCGCCCCTCCGCGCAGCTCGGAGAGCACTAGGGACGCGCGGACACCAAACCCTAGCCGCGCCGCTGACCGCCGCCGCGCGAGCTCGACGACGGCATCCCTTCCGGCCTCGTCTCGCTCGTCCCGTGCGCGCGCCAGCTCCGCAGCACCACCGCGCACCTCCACGACTAGCAAGAACTCGACGCGCAGCGCTCTTCCTCCTCCTTCGCCGAGCGCCGCCGTCGCACTCCGCGCCGCCGCTGTCGCTTGTCGCCGGCCGTCCCCGTTGCGAGCCCGTCGTCGACACCTAGCCGCTCCGCTCCGCCTCGACCCTGCGAAGCTCCCGGGCTAGCAAGGAGTCGTCGAGCCGGCCTCTTCCTCCTTCTTCATCGGACGCCGCCGTCGGCTCCGCGCCCCGCCGTCGCCGACGTGTTTCCGCCACCGTGCGTCGTCAACAAGTCCATGCGGTGAGCTACCCATCCTCTTTTCTCTCTCCCGGTTCGAATCCCGCTCGATTTGGCCCACCGGAGCGCCGGAACGGCTGCTCCGGCGAAGCTCCGGCGACGGCGCCGTCGCGCCGACGCCGCCGGTCCACCGTAGACGTGTGTGGACCGCCCGTGGACTCGGTCCACACACCTGTAGACCCGGTCCACCAGCTTTTCCCTTTCAGAAATAAATCCTTTACTCTTTATTGCGTCAGCACTGCGCAAGAAATAGAATATCCTTTACAAAAATAAATCCAGAAAATCCAGAAAATCCCAGACCCTGTGCAATTTGCAGATTAGCCCCTAACCTTTATGCTAATTCTGTTTAGGTCCTGTCTTTTTACATAAACACCCTTATACTTTTCTATAATTACCTTTCAGTCCTTGTCTTTTTACACAGAGGCCCCTAAACTTTTCTATAATTACAGATAGGTCCCTAGATCTTTTCTGTTCTTACAGATAAGTCCCTAGAACCTTCTGTAATTATAAATACGCCCCTGGAATCTTTAATTGCCCATATCTTTCCATCCGTAACTCCGTTTCGAGCGATTCTTGCGCTCACGCGTTCATAGAAACGCGTAGTACCTTTTGGTACTAATCTCAAAGCTCTAGATTATATCTACGAACCATCAATACTCTAAATCCCACACTCTCTCGACAAGCTCATCATATGTCGTTGATCCCACGTGTCACGAATGCTCGCTCACCTTTTAGCGTGACATTGAACTTAACCTATCATATTGTATCATTCCGTATCAAAGTATACAACCTCCGTTGTTCTCACCAAGCTCAACTAATCTTAACCAATGTTGCCACCAACCTCCACCCAGCTCTATCAATTTATTATGCTGCTTTCTTTATATCTGGTATTTCATTGGACTTATTAGAGTTACTATTCATTGCTATTTTAATCGCTACTTATTCTTAATCGATTAATTGTTTTATTTGCCACCGTGCATCATACCGTGCATAATCACGTACACGTACCACAGTCATGTGCTCCGCTCATGACAAATAACTAGTAGCTTAGTCTTAGTAATTAATTTAGTAGATAATATAATAGCTAATCACCAGTAGGTACCATAACCTATAGATAAGTAATTAAAGTGACACACCTTGCACTTGTACATGTGTCGCATGAACCTTTATATAGGCTACGACCTATATAAGACTTAGTGCCACAAATGTATGATCAACACGTGCACACACTGTCCCCACCTTCACGTACACTCATACGCTTCTCATCGTGCTCATTTACATAAAAGTCCTAGTGCTAGAGACATCACTTCTAATAATCTTAAGATAATAAAATCTTTAAAAGTAAAACCTATTGCATCATACATGATTTATGCCTCTTAACTGTCATTAATGTTCTATCGATTCTTATTGGAGTTTAATTGGATCTTACTTGGCTTTTTCAATCTTTTATTCTTTTGCGGTAGTTTGTTTATACGTTGTGTTCCTATGCGCTAGCTTACACGAGATCCGAGGAAGAGCCAGAAGAATTCAAGGAAGATCAAGAAGATCCAAGCTGCAAGGACGAGCCGAAGGAGCCGAGCCCAAGGACGAGTCAGAGGATACAAGCTTTTAGGAAGGACTTGAAGATATCGACTTCGTCAGAGGAATCTGAAGACCAAGTATTGGAAGATTAGGATAGCGTTTTCAGGCAAGCTCTACTTCTCCTTGATCATGATTGAACCTACTGTTTTCGCGCGATGCACCTATATGGCCTGCTCTAGTATTATGCATTACTTGTTATTTTACTGCTTGTGTAGCTATGATCCTACTTGCTTATTGATATTGATGTCTGTTGCTTAAGACGTTAATATCTTAATCCTTGTTTACCCTTGTTTACCTGTCACCTTGATAACCCTAGGATAGTTCCATCATTTCTATGATGGCACAATCACCTTGCTACTAGATATGCTTAGGACCCCGCAATGTTTCTACATTGCCACACCTCCTCACATACTTACTTTTACAAAATGTGTTAAATGAGTTTGGTGGTGTGTGTGATACTTGGGTTGGGAGTAGCACAACTGTGTTAGGTGATGATGATGATGGTGACGGTGATGATGGGATGGGTTGGATTGCGGGCAAGGCCACTAGTGAAGATGTGATGGTGTGATAGTCCCCTAGTGTGGGAAACCTGGTGCTTGCCTGGCCACATAAGGACCGGTTCTGACGCCCGTTAACATAATGATTTCTCGTACAACCACGGAACCTGTATGGGAAGGACTTACCCTACCTTCTTGGTACTCTTGCATTTCCACCTGGAGGCTAGTAGAGGCAACGGAAGCTCAGGAACAGGCCCGGGAAACGTACCCGTGGTCCGGTTGCGGAACCCGCTGTCTGTCTCGGGAACCCATTGTCGGTACATGGGGAAGCCGCCCGTCCTGTGGTGTGTCTCAGGATCCTGCAAGTTAATGCAGGAGCACGACGTACCTGTTATAGGTGTTGTGCCGTAGTGTGACATTTCAAGTCACAAGCCCCTGAGTGTGATTCCGTGGTGAACTTGTGAGACTACTCGAAGAAGATGGACTAAGCGTTGCGTACCCCCTTGCAAAGGGTGCGTAGCCCGTGGGAAAAGATGTACAACCTCTGCAGAGTGTAAAATTCATCCGGATGGACGTTGTCACGGCATATGACACATTATTGTGGCGCACGTTGGATTAGCCACCTATCTTATTCCCTTGGAGTGTGAGTGGGTTGTAGTCAGCCCGTGTTTTGGGAAGTGTTGGCATGGATGCCGGGTCGGTATGACCATTGAGGTCGGAAGGCCCAACTAAAACCTGGGAACTGGCGGGAATGCTTCATACTCCCCCAGGGCCAACCAACTAAAATATTGACAATCAACCCCCTGTTTTATCTATGACTCCTTCACTTGCTTTAGTGAACCTTGCATAAAGTTTGCTTGCTGCAAATGAACCATACAGCCTATTCCTTGCTAAGACCAAACATGCATGTATATATTCCCTTGTGTAGTGTAGGGCTTGCTGAGTACCTTATGTACTCACGCGTTTGCGATTGTTGGTTTAGTAGAAGAAGGCTTCGTAGAAGACGACGACGATTTGGTTTTCGGTTCTACTTCTCAAGTCTGCTTGTGGCTTTGGGCCAAGGTCTTCCGCTGTCTGCTTCACCGTTAGTTGGTTGGAAGGACTTGGATAGTTATGAATCCTTGTCGCACCACCACTAATGGTCCTATATCAGGTATTATGCTTATTTACATATTCGAAGTATGCTTTTGATTATCATATCTGTGTTCTTGTGCGTATCAGCTACTGATCCAGGGACTGATACAGGATGCACAACATATTCCAGAAATGGGGTACGACAGTGAGCGAGGATCATCAACAAAATAGATGCTGTCTACGAGGATTTAAGGTAGGTAGGTGTACCGTGTACGTGTATTGCAGGTTTGGGCCTTATTTTAGGCCGAACATCGGCCTGGGATCATGTTTCTTCACGGTATGCAAATGGGCTCAACCGAATTTTTTTGTCCTTTGGTTCACGCCGATCCTATACGTAGCCCGCCCGACGGGATCGTTTCGATCGGATGCTTTGAGATTCGTGCACAATACACATCCGACGGCTGACCTCTTTTCTTCCTCCTCCAGCCTCCCCGACGGCGACGACGCCGACGAGCCCGGCACAGCCGGGTTAGCGCGGCGGAGGGCGGCGGCCGCGGATCCGGTGGCGGGAGCCGCCAGAGACGATGGAGGAGGGCGGGGCGGGGGCGTCTCGCCGGAGAATCCCTTATTGCGCAGGGTTTGTACCCCAATCTCTCTCCTTCTCCCTCCGGACATAGAAATACGGCGGCTAGCCGGACCGGCGGTGGGCGGCGCGATGCGGCCGGGGCGGAGAGGCGGGGGGACGACGACGGCCGCGGTGGTGGCGGCGGCCGGCGGTGGGTGGGGTGGTAAGGGCGGGGGCGTACTTCCCGGGGTTGTTAGCGCGGGCGGCGGGTCGAGGGCGGCGGCGGAGGGCGGGGCGGGGCGCGTTTGGAGCAGGGCGGGAGGCGGAGGCGGCGGGGGCGGGGGGGGCGAGCACCACGACGATGGGCGGGCGGCGAGCTTGGTGTGGCGGCGGCGCGGGGAAGAAGACGTCGAGCGGGCCGTGGGCCGACGCGAGCGGGCCGTGGGCTGACCTAAAGCTGAGATCTCGTCGGACGATCTACAGATAGGACGTCCCTTTGGTTCACTGCTCTTTGCACATCACACCCTTCTTTCCTGTGAAAAATGGTCATGTCTTTTTTGCTCCATGTTCATGCTAGTCTATCACATTGTCCATGCGTTATATCATTGACTTATAGCTGCCACTGAGCTGTTGAAACATTGTTCTTTACCTAGATATATATAAACCCAAAACCTTCTAAGCATTTGTTTGCGTTCACGCTCTTTATTAACTTCCATCAAGACATGTGATGAAACTGCAGCTTCATTTTTCGTCTGTTGCCAAAACAAACAGGTTCTAATATATCCATATAAGTTGAGATTTTAGAGGAAACTGATAATTAATATTTGCTGTCAATACCACCAGGTTTGGGTGTGGAACCAGCCAAAGCTGTCCAACCAATTCTTCAATTTACGCCTCGGCGCCCTGTGATTTCAGCCTGGGACCCCTCTCTCCTCGGATCTACTTGTGGATGAGATCGCTATCTGCCTCTTCTCGATTCTTACTCCATGACAGGTGTCGCCATGATAATATATGCTGTCAATACAAATAGGTTTGGCTGAGGATTTATTTGTGTGCCACGATAATATGATTGTCTAGTCATGCACATGGAAGCGCCCCCTCCACGTCATTGAGTTCCTTTTGGGGTTTATTTCTTCCTCTATCGACTGTTTGTTCAAGCCGGGTCATGTTTCCTTTTTTTGTCAGTTTTGTGACTTTTATTCGTTATACCTGCCAAAGATATGGCAGAGAATTACCTAAATTGCCGGCTGCTAAAACCTGAAACTTGAAACGGACAACAGACTGAAAAGTGACATAGACATTCTCTGTTCTGAAAACATAAGAGGATGTGAAAGAAAAGCAACGAAAATTTAGGAGGAAGGTACATGACTAATTTACAGCGTCGATCACAACGTACCTTTCAATTAACAACTGAGGTATGTAGGGAGGATTGCTAATGATGGGAGAAATCCTTTGCTCAGATGATGTGGCGATGTCGCATTGCGCGTCATTATCCTTTTTGAAGGCGTTGCTAAGGGCTTCGGCATCAACTCCTGTGAGGTCTTATTTTCTGAGGTCAAAACTTATATTTTGGTTTCGGCTGGACCAGGCGACGGTGTCATTGATGTCGCACCTCTCCTTGGAGACGTCCTTTCAGATCTCTAATCTCAAACTTCTTTGTTGCGATGTTGGCTGAAGGCATGAAGGATTGTTTGGTAGTTGCTCAGCTGTTCTAGGATAGGAGATTTTTCCCTCTTTCATTGTTCGCTCCTTTCGGTCCCAAGCCTATGTTCAATCGGGAATGGAGTGTCTTTATCTTGTAACAATTGTAAGTTATATGCATCGTTTCAATGCAGAGGCTGGAATATCAGTATATCCCCAAGGGACAACATATGATTTGTTCCTGTATCCTCTGACATTACATGAGTTTACAGTCATTTTGCAGTGCAAATATAAACAGGTATTACAGACAGAGACAAGCACAACCTTATGCAATTTATAGAAGTATGGTTCCTAGAGTTGCCTCATGCCTCATGAGTACATAGCCAAGAGCGGGAAAAAATAGTGACTGAGAAAAACTCATGCCGTGGCACGGAGCAGCGCCTCCATCTGCAGGGATCAGTCTGGAGCTTGCCCTTTGTCCGTTATCATCATTTTTTATGGCCTTTTGATCATGCTATATGATAGTGTTGTTAGTTGTTACCAGAGATTTGGCACACATTGTGGGACTGCTCATGAGTGATGCCATTCACATCAGTCATACCTACCATGCTTTTCACACTTTTTTTCTGAGAAATAAAGGTCATGTCATTTTACTCCGTGCTCATGCTACTCGATCACATTGTTCATGCACCATATCATTCACGAACAGCACTCATCTGAATACTGATGAAGTTTTGCTCGTTGGCTCGTTATATAACCCCAAACTTTCTCGGCGTTTGTGTGCCTCCAGTCTGTTTCTTCCATCAGCACATGCGACTGCCATGCAACTGCAGCTACAATTTTCTTCTGTTATCAAAACACGCCAGTTCTACGCGCATCAGGAATATGGGTTGAGATGTTAGAGGACACTGATAATAGATACTGTCAATCATGACTAGTGTCAGCTGGGTCTGGGGAGGGTATATTTGCGTGCAGTGATAATAAGGTTTTCTGGTTGATAATTTTTTTGTTTTTCTTATTTCGACCCTGTGCCTTGTTTTTTTTTACTTCCTCCGTTTTTCAATATTTGTCACTTTTGACCATACTAACTTCTAAATTCCTTAGTTACATAAAGTACACTTATGATTAATAGATGTGGAGTAGATAATATTTTAGTAACATACTATATTTATGAGAGTTTAATTATGTATTAATGAAAAAATAATGGTCAAAGTTGAAACAGTAAAAGTCAACACTGACAGTTATTAAAAAACGGAGGAAGTAACTATTTTGTTTGCTTATTGTTGTGACTCTTTTCGTTATGCCTGGATCAGGATGAGTTACATGGACACCTTCTGCTCTAAACACAACAGCACGAGAAGTGAAAGGAAAACCAATGATCTTTTTAGGAGGGAAGGTACATTGCCAACTTACAGTATGGGTTTGGTCCTGTCTACTCTCAGAACATTTGTGTGGGTAGAGTAAAGCTGTTATGGTCCGTCTTCTACTCTAGCGAAGTAGACGGCAGAGCGCGGCGGCGCGTCGCGAAGGCTGGTGGCGGCGGCCCGCTAGGGTTTGTTGGAGGAGGGCGCGCATGTGGGAGAGAGGGGGAAGGGGGCGGTGGCTAGGGAGGCTAAGAGCTGGAGGGGATTAACCCTTTTTCTTTCTTAATTCAATCTGATTACATGCCCCTATATTTATAGAGGTGACTCGACTTATTGACCAAGTAATTCCAATCTAATCTGGAAGGCTCTAAAAACCCTAAAACTAATCTTAATGACCAAGTAATGCTAATGGGCTGTCTAGCCACTTGGCCGTCCCTTCCTCCACGTCGTCGATGCACTGGACCTCCGCCTCGTCGCAGCCCACCTCCTCCTTGTTGGCGTCGCTGCGATGGGTCGTCTTTCTTCTGTCGCGGCCCATCTCCTCGCCGTGGTCGTTGATCCATTCCTGGCCCATAACAAAGCAAATTTATGGTTTCTAGATAATTTCATTTTTTTTTTGAGAAGGTCCTTGCTCTTTTTCTGATTTCTGGTAATCAAGTATGATTATGAACCCAAGTAGTGCGCTGAAGTACATTTGAATGTGCGATAAAATAGCAGTGATTCCCCGTTTCTTTTTTGCTACATTTATACTAACAAGTTTGAAAAAAGAAGACAACAAAAGACAAACAAGTGTGTCTTATTTTGATCACGCTAAAGCTTTGTGCATCATTTTTTATAGGGAGAGACTGCAAATGGGTCAAAAAAAAAATACAAAGCGTGTAGGCCATGACGTACAGCGTCATGAAAAGAGCTGTAAAATGAACGGTCTCAGTGTGGCAAAAAAAAAAAAAAAAAGAGCTTGTGGCCTGTAGTTCTGAAAAGAAAACATGTAGTTTTCTTATGTCCTATAAAATCAGACTAGGTAATAATGGACATAACAGGTTTTTTGTAAACTTAATTTGAACTTCAAAATTCAAGGTACATAATTCACACGATAATACTGGAAACAAACCAATAATGCAAAAGTATGCTTTGCAACACAGAATAAGTGAACTATTGCCTCATCCTCATACATATATGTATCACGTTTTATGATACATAGTATGATTATGCAGTCAGCTGACTCCATTACTCTCCGAGCGCAAAGGCAGTGGCATCAAAGCTGTCAGAGAGGCCGGTGCCGGTCTTGAAAGTAACCTTCTCTGGTGTTGCATCCATGATGTAAACTTCGACAACGCTGAGCCACAGCATAAGCTCCTTAGTCTTGACACCGGTGATCTTCCTCAGCTTGCCCTTCTCGGTGAACGCCGTCACCTCGGCAGCGTAGGACACGGTCTGTTTGATCTTCTTGAAGGTGTGCTCGACTTTCTTCTTGCCCTGCACCAGCCACATGAACCCCGTGGCACGATTGTACCCGAACTCCTGGATGTCCTCGAGCGGCAGCAGGCCCTTGGGCAGGCCGAGCTCTTCCAGGAGTTCAACGCACTTCTTGCTGCAGATAGCGTCTCCCTTTACGACCTCTGCGCCGGTGCGGTGACTCTCAATTTGGGACGCCATTTGGTGGAGATCTTTACCAGGTGGGTTCAACCTGTGAATCTGTTTTGCGCTGTTGAGCTGAGCTTCTTGTGATAGAATATGAGATACGGGCGCAGCAGTTTATATAGATGTCTGAAGGCTTTCTCACGTGTTGATCAATTTTGACTGCGAGTGGAATCTGCTAAGCTGGAGGAGATGGACTAATGAGCCTAGTAGCACAACTGCACAGGTAGCCATATCTGACTTCTGACCATGTCATGGATATTCTAGCGCACAAAGTCATAGACCAAGTCAATAGACGCACATCTATTTGTACTTGTTCAGCCTCAGTGTGCAAATGACATAAGTAGCCTTCATGTCACTGTCGTATTAGCACACCAACTGAATTTTCTATCTTATAACTGGGAAGCCAGAGATGACCTGACAGCTTGACGCAATCACACAACGATAATTCACAGTGAGTTCCTTCCCATGTTATGAGTCGGCCAATTATGAGCGCGAAATGAAATAGGATTATAAAAGTAGGCAACCACTACCGGGTCAACTGTTCACTTCCTTTTTTTTTTGGGAGCAAAAGCAGAGACATCCGAGCGATATATAATGTGATTCAAAACTGGTCATCAGAGTACTCTTCAGTTGTACTGCAGCTTTGGTTTTCTGTTTATAGCTTCTGCATTGTTCTGAAACTCTGTGCGCCACATAACCAATTTATTATGATGATTCAGCTACAAAAAAATTATTATGATGATTGCAAGGCAGCTCCCAGTTCAAAATGTAGGTAGGACAAGGTTGCGTTTGCTTCGATTGGGTTCTTTCTCCTGCCCTGAACATTCGTGTGGCTGCAGAGTGCAGAATTGAAAATCAAACAGAGATTCAAGACGGCGCGTGCCTTGGGCAGCCGTGTGGTCGCGCGCTGAGCCACCAAACCTGTCGGTAGTTATGATTCATTAGATCCGAATTCTACGACTGAGATTGAGAAGCGGCGGCCAAGTCAAACGTGTTGTGGAACTGACCGAGTGCTTCCTGCTCACGCGTCTATTTTCAGGCTGTACATGCTACTCTGCATTTTTTTTCGCGAGGTGAAAACTGGATGTCCCTGGTTCCCTGCTCCCTTCTAGTTGCTCTGTGCCTCTGTCCGTGGCCGATCAGAGGTTCCATTCGTCGCCATGGCTCGAAAGAACTGCCGAACTGCAAGTCACATTCTGAAATCCTCTCATGGTGCTTGAGCGGGTTGTTGCAGGCATGCGGACGCTAGGACTCAAATCGTCGTCAAGAACAGGGCTTGGCATGCCGGCTGCTTTCCGGCTCTCCGGCCTTTCGATTGTCCTCCACCATATGTTAGAATAAACCACGCCATGATGTTGTGTCTGGCGTGTGCTAGCTGTTTATGTCGCGTATGTGCGCGTGTCTGTCGATCGTTTAGATTGCGTCCAGCAAGAACGTCGTGTGTGCGTGTTCCTGCTACAGTTTGTTACGATCGAGTCCGGGTCTGTTCCCAGGTGTGCGGAATGTTAGATCAAAATGTAATCAACTTAAACAAGATCATCTAGTCAGAAGTAGATCACGCCTAGGACTTAACTAATTAGATGAAACTGAGGTTAATTACCTGGTGCAGCTACGTCCATAGCCACCAATCTGACTTGGAGAAGCAGTAGAGGAGGTAGATGGCACTGCAGATGTAGTAGAACGGTAATAGGTTGATGTAGATCAAAGGGCACCGAGCTTCCACGACTTCCAGCACCTTAGGGATCGGTAGGTTAGGGTTTAAGTCAAGCCTGGCGGCTCAACTCGTGATTAATTCACGATTAGGGTTAACCAGGGGTTTCCCCTTATATTTATAGTGCTGTAAGCGTGGGGCCAGACCCACAACGTGGGCTAAGTGTTGCCTCCCGATCAAGGCAACTAACAGGGTTTGAGTCGGTTTAGGAGTTGGGCCTTTCGGCCCAATGAAGTATTGACCGAGGTCAAAAACTATTCCAACATTCTCCCCCTTGACCAAAGGTCAATAACTTATTTTTTATAATATAAAATTTATTGATTACGTACAGGTGGATACACATGGATCAATAATCTCCCTCTTAATCGAACAATCTTAATCTTAATCTTTAAACTTATGTTCGCGTTATGTTCACACTCAATACCATAGCAAAAACCCAGCGAATGGGTCGTCAGCAGCGTAACAGCATACTGGGACAACATTAACCAAAGTCAACTACAGTATCTTGATAGAACGCTTATTAACTTATTTGGGAGTTTATTTATTCGGCCTCATCCAGAATCATATTTCAGGTTAATCACCAAATCCATACTAAATTTCGCGAAAAATAGGATAAGAGATAAAACCCTCAATTAGTCATGTTGCTAGCTATTTACTTAAAGCATTAAAAGACTTGATCCTGGGACCTTTCTTTCATAACATAACAATATAGTTGTCAATGGGCTTGACACCATCAACTATGTCATTATTTGAAGGGTAATCAAATACAGTAATATTGACTACAATCAATGTAGACTTAATAATACCGGAGTATATTTCATATGCCTGCTTAAAATAAAACATGCTATACAAAACAGCATTGACAATGCTATCTTGTTTAGAGCTTTCTGCAGCATTGCTCATATCTGTAAGAGTGAAGGACATAAAACTTAATTGTGCACATTTACATCCATACACCCTCACAGAACCTTATCTGAATAGTACTTAATTAAATAAGCATATTATATGGTGCCTTTAACTTTAAGCACCTTTTCCAGTGGACCTCCCCTGGACTAAGACTAATAAAATTTTATCAAGCATTCCGGCTTGTCATGCTAAGTCAATGTCTTATAGATCTCAGCATATAGCTTCTACCTGAAGCTTTAGGAACGTCTTTCTATTTATCTTATTCTTAATCTTATACTTATGATTATATTTGCTATATCACGCAAAACGATACAGGCATAATTATATTTGCATTCACATAATGTCACTTCAGAGCCTCTCTCAACTTTTGTGCTTGAATGACAATCCCAATACTCACTTTGGTCCCATCAAAGTGTTATACTCCCCCAGAACTTAGGAAAGCGTCACCAGATGTATCTTATGATATGATGAAATCATTTCTCCTTTCTTGGAATGCATTCTCATTTCTTTCAACTTACGGAGAAAATAATCACCTTAGAGTATCAGGATCTTAATTAATCCACCTTAAACTTTATAAAATAAATCACGGTTGCCCATGATACGTACAAACTCGTAATGAGTTATGAACTTAGCATCTTAGTTTCCTTTGGAATCACTCCTTCAATATCTGCAGACCGATTACAGTCTACTGCTTTGACTCCATCAGAAAATTGCTATGAAATAAACTATACTTATGTTCAAAATTCATAGACCCTTTTATGACCTCTTTTACATAATCTTAGGAATAACTGAGGCTTTTACTTTTGTGCCCAAAACACTTAACTTAAACATTACATGTCTCTGTTATTGTAGTACGACTAATGCACATCCTAAACAGAGATAGGAAAATATAACGGAGGAATACTTATGGCACGATATATATGAGAAAACATATATGTATGTATATACATCTCGTCTTAAATCATCAATATAGGAAAACTTATCCTATATCTCAATAAGATTTCTTCTCCCCCATTTCCTTCCTTCCTTATGGGCTTCCATTGAATCTCTGAATAATCAGAATATTAAATGTGTCAGCCCATAAAATAATTTACAATGGTAGCTCTTCAGCTTATCTTGGCACGACATTTACTATACCACTGATCAGCTTCCTTTGCCAAAACTAGAACACATCAGCGGTGGCCAGAAAATGAACTAGAGTAGCAAAGTTATGATTAAATGTCCACAAAACAGCGGAGGCCAGTATCATGAACACAATCATACTTTAATCATCTCTGATTCCATTGCACCAACCCACAACAGCGGAGGCCATAAAATGGGTGACACAACACAATCTGAGACAAATATCCCGTACCCAGCGGAGGCCAGAATATAGAATAAAAATCATACTTATTGAGACAATTGGTCTTTATGGAGTATATACTCCCTTCACAATGGTAATCATATCTCGCATTATAAGGCTGCCCTTGAACTTATTCTTAATGGAGCAGTAATAATATAGCGAGTAAATTTGTCCTTAAAACTTATGGACAAAATATCATGGAGAGAATTATTATTTAATTTTCTGACAAGAGCAGATCTTAACTAATTATTTAATTTGATGAGACATTCCACTCTCCCCCCGAATTTGTGGTTTAAACATGAGTGTGCCACATATTCGACAAGGTCTCATCACTTAGCTTATAACCACTAATTCTCACATATCTATACTTATTATAATAATAGATACTTAAAAGACTTGATGACATAAAAGATATTTCACAACTCAGAGATAACACACTTATACTTATATATATATATAGAGAGAGAGAAACAAAAGTTTCGCTAAACTACATTGAAATCATCAAGTTAAAATGTTGAGTTCACTAACTTAATCTAAAAGAACAATATGAGAACTCAACTCATTTGCATCAACTAATTCTAAGAGCAACTCCCCTGGTCTCATGGATCTCATAAGGAGGCATTAACAAAATGGTCCACACATGAGTCTGAAATTTGCAATCCAAAAGCCTTAAGCTCATGGGCGATGTCCCACATGCGACTGATATGCAATAGTAGTCCACCTTGCCCACCTTGCCCGTCATAACGTGTGGTAGTTAGCCTTTTAATGAGGTAACTTATGCAGACTTGCTTATGACTTATCTCAATGAAATATAAGAATTCATTAGCAGTCTTGTCCTCATTTGCAGCAAATGCTCCCCTTATGCCTTGTGAGATGGAGCGCATTATGATCCTTTTGGCAAGCTTGTTATCCCTCTCCCATATTTCTAACTTGAAATGATACTCATGCATTTTCTCATCATAGTCCTCAATGCCAGGAGAAGGAGGAAATGGCTTGACATTATAAAGCACATAATCAAGCTCCAGAAACTTGAGAATGTCTTGCACCTTCTGTTTCTATAGAGGAAAGTCAATGTTGAAGGGCTTAATAGTCTTCATGTAGCTTTCAAGACCATTGTCTGAAAATGACAAAAGCTAAAAGCTTAGTCAACTTAATAAACGCAACTTACGCATTTCTTATTAATCTTAAGTCTTAAAGAATGGTGATGGAAATAAATAAATGACTAAATTATAATAAACTTAAGTCTGAAACGTTAATAGTACAAAAAGAAATGCACTTAATAGCATAAAAGATAATCCTACGGTGGTCTGATTACAATCATGCAATAAGAAACAACTTAACTTCTCGGTGGTCAGAATTAATTACAAGTGTACTCTAGATGATCTTCTCGGTGGTTCCATTCAAATAGAGGCATCTTAAAAGCACGTGATGAATAAATGAATATTCAACTTAACTTATATGGTAATATAAAACTCAATGATGGACAAAAACTTAGCCTAAAATCAACTTAAAAGGCATAGAAAACATTTAATGGCAAGGCAAATTGCACCATAAAATTAAAAAAAATGCTCAAAAGAACTTAAAACTTAAAACTTTATTATGAGTGCGTGCTTATTTATCTGAGGGACGGAGTAAGCATAAAACTCCATTTAATTAAAAGTGGTGCAATAGTAAAAAGAACTTAATTTGCACTAAAAAAATAATGAGCTGCTTAAAACTTTTTAATTGAAACTAATAGCTTAAATAATCTTAAACTTATTCCTTAAAAATATTATGCTCATGAAAATCCAAATATTGGAACATAAAAGCTAAATATCTTAATAAAAGGGGATGAGCATATTTCTCAAATGATAGCCGAAGCTTAAATTTAAATAAAATATTGCTATGAAATATTCTTGAGAATTTAGCTTAAATAAACTGAGAAATTTTACTACAGCATAACTTAAGATATTACTTATAAAATTTGCAGAAAATTATGCTCATAACTAATACTTAATTTTATTTCTTAATTACTAAGCTTAAAAACATGAATTAGGCATCTCAAAATAAAATATATTGATGGGTTAAAAAAGAAGTTTATCATAAACACCAACAATATTAAACTTAGATATACTAAAAAAATAAATGAACTCATCTTAAACTGAAAAAAAATGATACTTAAAACTTAAAGTAAAATGCCATAAGTAATTATCTTAAATTGAAACTTAAAGTGGGCAGAAGCATCAAGATTTAATCCTTAAAACTTAAAAGGAAAATTTGCCGCATGGATTTTAGCACAGCCCAATTACCAGGAAGACCCGAAGTACTGCGCGCGGCCCAGAACTTACTGAGGAATGCGCGCGCGCACGATTATTAAAGGGGCGAGCGACTGGGCCGACGAAGCGGCCCAGTGCGGCGCGCAGCGCGGCGCGAAAGCGCCCGGCCCGGCCCGGCGAGGCCCGTGCGCAGCCGCACGAATCTCAGCGCGGCGGCCAGCGCGATGCGGCCCGGTGGCCCGCGCGGAAGCGAGATGCAGCCCGACCCAACGCACAGCGCAACGCTGGCCAGCGAGAACAGGCCGGAGCCCAGTCTGGCGTGCGCGTGCGGCCAGCCCAAACCCAACTGATGACTGGGATGTGGCAAGCCGTCGGATCAGAAGGAGAGAGATCGGACGGTTGAGCTTTCGCAGTCGCTGATCAAAACCGGCAGGGGAAACCCTAGCCCTCACTCGCTCCCTCAGTGTCTCTCCCGTGCCTCACTCTCTTCTCTCACTCTGCCTGCTCCGCTGCGAGCGCAACGACGCTGGCCGGCCACCGTGGCGCCATGGGGAGCGTCTCGCCCGCGCGCGCGCGAGAGATCGCGCGCGGCTCCGTCGAGCCCCTTCGCCGTGGCGCCCTTGAGGTGGGCCCGTCGCGCACAGACCTGAGCCGCGACGGCGAGCCCGCGGTGGCGGCTACTTAACGGCGGCACGGGGATCTGAATCGCGCGAGGTCGACGACCCAAAGGCGGCGACCCTAAAGCGGCGCGGCGACGACGGCAACGGTGAGACGCCGTGCGTGTGCCGGTGTCCACGCGGCGCACTGATGCCGCGCGGCCGGATCTGATGCCGGTGCACGGCGAGGGGCCGCGCGAATCTCATGCACGGTGTACCTCGTCGGCGGCCGGTGGGAGAAGGTGACGTCGTCCGTGCGCGGCGACTCATGCCACGACGGAGCGGCGGCCGGTGGGAGAAGGTGACGTCGTCCGTGCGCGTCGACTCATGCCACGACGGAGCGACGACATCGAGGTAAGACCTCCTCTTGAGCTTACCTTAGTTCTGAAAACTAGGGTTAGGGTTTGCTTAGTTTAGTTGAACCAGTAGAACCAGTAGAAACTTAGCAAATTTGAGACATGGCATGCTGAATTAGATGATAACCCGAAACCCTAGCTTAGCTCATCTTAGTCTAATCATGGAATTTACTCAGAAATCCTTGCTGTTCTAGTGATCTAAACATGAACAAATAGCTTACTGATCTAAGTAACTTAACTGAAGTTGAATAAAACTTAACTAATTTACTGTCGATCACCTCTAATTGAGTGACTAGATCATTAAAAACTTGACTGAAACTTAGCTAAAACTTTACTGATCACCTCTGATCAGGCACCAGATCAACAAAAAACTGACTAAAAACTAATTAGGGGATCTAAAACAGACTAGATTGGCCTCTGCTACCAATTGTTAGATCAAAATGTAATCAACTTAAACAAGATCATCTAGTCAGAAGTAGATCACGCCTAGGACTTAACTAATTAGATGAAACTGAGGTTAATTACCTGGTGCAGCTACGTCCATAGCCACCAATCTGACTTGGAGAAGCAGTAGAGGAGGTAGATGGCACTGCAGATGTAGTAGAACGGTAATAGGTTGATGTAGATCAAAGGGCACCGAGCTTCCACGACTTCCAGCACCTTAGGGATCGGTAGGTTAGGGTTTAAGTCAAGCCTGGCGGCTCAACTCGTGATTAATTCACGATTAGGGTTAACCAGGGGTTTCCCCTTATATTTATAGTGCTGTAGGAGTGGGGCCGGGCCCAAAACGTGGGCTAAGTGTTGCCTTCCGATCAAGGCAACTAACAGGGTTTGAGTCGGTTTAGGAGTTGGGCCTTTTGGCCCAATGAGGTATTGACCGAGGTCAAAAACTATTCCAACACGGAAGACTGAGTTGGAGTTGTTGGCGTGGCGGCGTGCGTGGCGTGAAGTGCGGCCGCGCCGTGCGCAGGAGGTGCGCTCGTGCATGGCGAAGAGTCCGAGTCACGCGGATCGCAGCTGGAGGTCGGTAATGGAGTTCGTGCTCCAATAGGGTGTGTTCCCGGGCCTATAAAAGCCATTGTACTCATCAGTTGTGACGTTGAGCCGTGTTCAGCAATAAACTAGCCAAGATACAGGCCGTCCGAGCGGCCGCGGCGTTCGTCGCCGAAAATACTTCTTGTGTGCGTGCGTGCGCCATGGCTGTGAGTGCTTGAGCTCCAATTCGCGTGTGTGCGTGAGTTCATTAGTTCCTGGGATTGCCAACACACCATTATGAACTGCCTTTACCTCGCAGCACTGGTGACACTCTCCGGTGAGCTCCGGGAGGAGCTCCTCGAGCATCCGCGTCATCAGCACCTTGTAGTACTTGATTTCAGGGTATCCAATCTCTGCGTTCGCCTCGAACACGATGATACCTGCGACGATGCTGCCAACCTTGATGCGCACGCGCCAGTACAGGTATCTAAGCCACGACGCCAGCAGCGTGAAAGACAGGAAGTCACTACGGGAATCAAGTACTTTGCCGAGTGCCACAAGCACTCGACAAAGCCTATAAAACACTTGGCAAACAGGTTGTCGAGTGAAACACTCGGCAAACAATACTCGGTTAAAAAAGACTAGGCAAAGCGATCTTTGCCGAGTGTTTTTCATTGAGCACTCGACAAAGTGGTTGCCAAGCGTCCGGACGACTCTTGGCAAAAAAAGGCGGGTGGACGGCGAGTTGACGGCTGACGGTGGCTTTGCTCGGCAAAGCTTTTACGCATTGCCAAGTGTTGAGGTCATAACACTCGGTAAAGATTTTACACTTTGCCGAGTGTTGTGGTCGTTACACTCGGCAAAGTGGCAAAGTGACCATCCACCCAACATTTTTATTGCTCAGTTGCGTAAACCAACAAGCATGACAGGCAGTTCATTTAGATAAATTTACAACCACAAATAAGCATTACATGAATTTCGACAACACATAAATCCACAAGTTCACAAATAACCATGCAGTCGACTGCCATCGTCTCCATGTTTGGGGCATCTATGGTGATATTGCCGTAGGAGGACTCGAAGAATTTAGAGCGTCGGCGAGCGAGACGATGCGCTCGGCATGGCACGTCATACGGGGGTCACTGAGGTTGTAGTCGAGGATGAGGGTGCCCACCTTGGATGCGGTTGGGTCTCGCGCGCGGCGGAAGAGGGCGATGCGGAGGCTGGGGATGGAGCTATCGTCGACGATGCCGCCGGGGAGGGAGTGCTCCGGGTTCAATTTGTACTGCTCCAACATGAGGAACTCGTCGAGATTGAGGTCGAGGATCGGTAGTAGTGGATGTCGCGCCAAGTCCACGACAGCGACGAGAGGCGAACGCCCTCCCGGAACGGGAGCAAAGAGGCGATGCTCGTGCGGAGCTCGAGTGGAAGCGCGGTGAAGTGGTCGGCGCCATCGCCGGAACCGACCAAGGCCTTCTTGCGCCGGGCCATTTTTGCCCAGGCAGTTTGCAGTTTTGGAGGGAAGATCCAGAAATTCCTATGGTATCTTTCTATATTAAACGCCGTGCTTCTATAAAAGCACATTGGCCACGTCATTAAAAAAAACCTTCGGATTAAAATCAGACGGCTAGAGAGAGAGAGAGAGAGGATGTTAGTGTCGCCGCGTCTGCCCAGATCTGGCGTGCCGTGACCGCACCCACACCGTCAAGCCGCCGCAGTCGCACCCGCCGCGCTGGCCCCACAGGAACTCGCCTGTCCACCGCACCTACTCAAAGCCCAAGCCCTTCACCATCAAGCTGCACGGAAGGAGGTGTCAGGAAGGCACCTAAGTCCTGCGCTGTTGTCGCAGCCCGCCTGCCAGAGCGCCTACCACTACGCGAGAAGAGAGGACCGAGGGACACAGGAACAGGCGGAGGCGGCGACGGGTGGGAGAACGAAGAAGAAAAATGCAACTAAGGTGGAAGAAACCCTAGCTGCTCCCTATGTACACCACAGCCGAGACAGGCGTTGGGCTGGCCCATGATTTGACCCACTCAATGGAAAAAAATAATTTTGGATTAGACCCTGGTTTTTAAAGATAATCAGCATAGCTGCTGATTCCTTCCAACCTGGGTCTGCACTATGAAAATCAAATATGTTCACCCGTGTGATCTTCAAAAAATAAATGATCATGTACCACACATTCATTGCAATCACGAATGTTCCATATATTCCCAAGAGTGTTTGGTATTAATATCATGGACATCAGGTTTCTTTGAACAATTTTATTTTTGGCGGGTAACTTTGAACAAATTTTAACAGAGTAACAGGTAAAGCTAGTGCAATCACACAGCTATGCCGCTGACGATACTAATAACCTAGGCTAGGGAAGTTCAGACTTGAACTAGCCTTAGTTGGATTTCCAGAGGATCAATCCTAGAGTTGAGACTGAAGTTATGCCTGCATACCAAAAAGACAACAGGTGCTCAGATTTCAACGAAGACATGAGGGCCTCGAGGTTGCAGGTGAGCCTCTCCTCTGGGATCATCTCCCCGCTCCCACAACCTTCCACGGTGTACTTTTCGAGGGTCATGTAAGGCCTCCATTTGACAGATTAGAGCAAGCTCGCATCACAATTGTATCGACTACCAAGCCAAGGCAGTTCATAGTGGAGGACAATCGAAATGGATGCAGACATGTCCTTTACCTCGCAGCACTGGCGACACTCTCCGGTGACGGCTCCGGGAGGAGCTCTCAAGCATCCGCGTGATCCGCACCTTGTAGTACTTGATTTCAGGGTATCCAATCTCTGCGTTCGCCTCGAACATGATGATCCCTGCAATGACGCTGCCAACCTTGATGCGCACGCGTTGCACATACTGGTTGCGCGAGTACGGGTATTGAAGCGCGGCGCCAGCAGCGTGAAAGACAGGTAGTCACTACGGGATAAAGTGCTTTGCCGAGTGCCTCACTACGGGATAAAGTGCTTTGCCGAGTGCCACAAGCACTCGGCAACCTGTTACACTCTGCAAACAGCACTCGGTTAAAAAAGACTCGGCAAAGCGATCTTAGGCGAGTCTTTTTGATCGGACACTCGGCAAAGTGGTTGCCGAGCGTCCGGACGACTGGCGGCAAAAAAAAAGGTGGGAGGACGGCGAGTCGACGGCTGACGGCAGCTACGCTTTGCCGAGTGTCGAGGTCATAACACTCGGCAAAGATTTTATGCTTTGCCGAGTGTTGTGGTCCTTACACTCGGCAAAGCATTGAATCTTTGCCGAGTGTCATGGTAATTACACTCCGCAAAGTGACCGTCCAGCCCCCATTTTTATTACTCGGTCACGTAAACCAACAAACATCACAAGTAGTTCATATACCTGACAATAAGCATGACAGACAGTTCATATAGATAAATTCACAACCACAAATAAGCATTACTGGTATTTCGACAACACATAAATCCACAAGTTCACAAATAACCGTGCAGTCGACTGCCATCGTCTCCATGTTTGAGGCATCTATGGTGATATCGCCGTAGGAGGACTTGAAGAATTTAGAGCGTCGGCGAGCGAGACGATGCGCTCGACATGGCGCGTCATACGGGGGTCACTGAGGTCGTAGTCGAGGATGATGGTGCCCACCATGGATGCGGTCGGGTCTCGCGCGCGGAGGAAGAGGGCGATGCGGAGGCCGGGGATGGACCTGTCGTCGACGATGCCGCCGGGGAGGGAGTGCTCCGGGTCCAATTTGTACTACTCCAAGATGAGGAACTCGTCGAGATTGAGGTCGAGGACCGGTGTGTAGTGGTGGATGTCGCGCCAAGTCCGCGACAGCGACGAGAGGCGAACGACATCCCGGAATGGGAGCAAGGAGGCGATGCGCGTGCGGAGCTCAAGCGAAAGCGCGGTGAAGTGGTCGGCGCTGTCGCCAGGACCAACCTGGGCCTTCTTGCGCTGGACTATTTTTTCCCAGGCAGTTTGCAGTTTTCGAGGGAAGATCCAGTATCTTGCAGTTTTGGAGGGAAGATCCTGAAATCCCTGTGGTATCTTGCTATATGGAACGTCTTGCTTCTGTAAAAGCACATTGGCCACGTCATTAAAAAAATAACCTTCGGTTTAAAATCGGATGGAGAGAGAGAGTGAGAGAGAGAGGATGTTACCGTCGCCGCATCTGCCCAGATCTGGCGTGCCGCGACCGCACCCATGCCGTCATGCCGCCGCACTCACACCCGCCAGGCCGCCCCACCCGAGCTCGCCCGCCCGTCCACCGCGCCTATGCACAGCCCATGCCTGCCACCATCAAGCTGCACGGAAGGAGGTGTTAGGAAGGCGCCCAAGCCCTACGCCGCCGTCGCAGCCTGCCCACTGGAGCTCCGCCGCTACACGAGAAGAGATGAGTGAGGGACACAGGAACAGGCGGAGGCAGCAACGGTGGGACAACAAAGAAGAAGAATGCACAACTAGGGTTGAAGAAACCATAGCTTCTCCCTATGTACATGGGAGAGACAGGCATTGGGCTGGCCCGTGATTTGGTCCACTCCACGGAAAAAATAATATTGGATCGGACCCTGGTTTTAAAGATATATAATCATCATAGCTGCTGATTCCTTCCAACTTGGGTCTGCACTATGAAAATCAAATAAGTTCACCCGTGTGATCTTCATATTAAAAAATAAATGATCATGTACCACACACTCGTTGCAATCATCAAGGTTCCATATATTCCCAAGAGTGTTTGGTATTAATATCATGGACATCAGGTTTCTTTGAACAAATTTTAACAGAGTAACAGGTAAAGCTAGTGCAATCACAGAGCTATGCCGCTGACGATACTAATAACCTAGGCTAGGGAAGTTCAGACTTGAACTAGCTTTAGTTGGATTTCCACAGGATCAATCCTAGAGTTGAGACTGCAGTTATGCCTGCATACCAAAAAGACAACAGGTGCTCAGATTTCGACGATGACATGAGGGCCTCGAGGTTGCAGGTGAGCCTCTCCTCAGGGATCATCTCCCCGCTCCCACAACCTTCCACGGTGTACTTTTCGAGGGTCATGTAAGGCCTGCATTTGACAGATTAGAGCAAGCTAGGATCGCATCACTATTGTATTGACTACCAAGCCAAGGCAGTTCATAATGGAGGACAATCGAAACGGATGCAGACATGTCCTTTACCTCCCAGCACTGGCGACACTCTTCGGTGACAGCTCCGGGAGGAGCTCCTCGAGCATAAGCGTCATCAGCACCTTGTAGTACTTGATTTCAGGGTATCCAATCTCTGGGTTCTCCTCGAACACGATGGTCCCTGCGATGACGCTGCCAACCTTGATGCACGCGTTGCACACACTGGTTGCGCCAGTATAGGTATTGAAGCCGCGACGCCAGCAGCGTGGAAGACAGGTAGTCACTACAGGAAACAAGTGCTTTTTCGGGGTGCCACAAGCACTCGGCAAAGCCTATAAAACACTCAGCAAACTGTTTGCCGAGTGTTACACTCGGCAAAATGCAATCGGATAAAAAGACTTTGCAAAGCGATCTTTGCCGAGTGTTTTTCATCGGGCCCTCGCAAAGTGGTTGCCGAGTGTCCGGATGACTCTCGACAAAAAAAAGGTGGGTGGACGGCGAGTTGACGGCTGACGGCGGCTTTGCTCGGCACGGCTTTTACGCTTTGCTGAGTGTCGAGGTCATAACACTGGACAAAGATTTTACGCTTTGCCGTGTGTTGTGGTCTTTACACTCGCTCCGAGTGTCTCGACAAAGTGACCATCCAGCCCCCATTTTTATTGCTCAGTCGGGTAAACCAACAAACAGCACAGGCAGTTCATATACATGACATTAAGCATGGCAGACTGTTCATATAGATAAATTCACAACCACAAATAAGCATCACAGGTAGTTCGAACACACATAAAACCACAAGTTCACAACTAACCGTGCAGTTGACTGCAATCGTGACCATGTTTGGGGCGTCTATGGTGATATCGCTGTAGGAGGACTCAAAGAATTCCTAGCGTTGGCTGACGTCGATATGCGATGTGGGTATGCTCGATCCTGGAGGAGAAGATGCACAGATCCTCGATCAGCTGGCACCACGCGCCTGGCGTGAACGGCGCCTCGACAACGACGTAGTTGAGCGTCAGGGATCTCAGGGAAGGGAGGCACGGCAGCCAGTCACGGATCCTCACGTGCTCTGGGTCCGAGTTGTACTGATCCAGGATGAGGGACTCGTCGAGGTTGAGCTCGAGGACCGACGTGTAGTGGTGGATGTCGCGCCAAGGCCTCGACAGCAACGAGAGGCGGACTGCCTCCTAGAACGGGAGCAATGAGGCGATATGCGCGCGAAGCTCGAGCAGAAGCGCGGTGAAGTGGTCGGCGCCGTCGCCGGGAGCAACCTGGGCCTTCTTGCGTTGGGCCATTTTTGCCCGGGCATGCAGTTTGCAGTTTTGGAGGAAGATCCAGAAATCCCCGTGGTATATTGCTATATTAAACGCCGTTCTTCTATAAAAGCACATTGGCCGTGTCATTAAAAATATAACCTTCGAATTAAAATCAGACGGCTAGAGAGAGAGGATGTTACCACCGCCGCATCTGCCCAGATCCGACGTGCCGCGACCGCACCCACGCCGTCAAGCCGCCGCACTCGCACCCGCCGCGCCGCCCCACCCGAGCTCGCCCGTCCACCGCGCCTAGGCACAGCCCATGCCCGCCACCATCAAGCTGCACGGAAGGAGGCATCTGGAAGGCGCCCAAGTCTTGCTCCGCCGCCGCAGCTCGCCCGCCAGAGCTCCGCCGCTTCGCGAGAAGAGAGGAGTGAGGGACACAGTCACACAGGAACAGGCGGAGGCAGCAACGGGTGGGACAACGAAGAAGAAAAATGCAACTAGGGTTGAAGAAACCCTAGCTGCTCCCTATATATGTACATGGCCGAGACATGCGTTGGGCCGGACCATGATTTGGCCCACTTAAGGGGAAATTTATTTTTTGGGTTAGAAGATAGCATAGCTGCATAGCTACCCCCCACCCCCCCCCCCCCCCCCCCCCAATATTTGTAAATTAGCCCATGCATTTAAGAAATGCCCCTGGAATTAGTAGAAATTGCGTCACATGTTATTTAGGTAGTGGCACCTAAAAAAAATCAGAACGCCTCGAAGAATTAAATATGTATTATTTGACGACACACTTGTATTTAGCAGGTAAACCCCTCTATTTTTACATATTTATAGTATATTAGTTTCTCATGCTAATCACCTTTAGTAATAAGAATATAGTTTTCCACAAATGAGCGTTATCTCATTCGATAACCAACGGGCGATTTTTCTTTTTTACATGATTAATCCTTTTTTAGATAACCATGATTAATCCTTTTAATCCAGAAAAAACACAACCGAGTCGTCAGAAACACAACCTCAACGCCCCAACGGGCCAACTGGGTCGTTTGAGGCCACAGGGCCAAATGGGTAAAAAGTATAAGGGCCTTATTCCTGTCACTATTAAAAAGATATGTTGTTGTTTTATGTATGAGGAACTGGCCTTATTTTTTTTCTCTTTCCGTTCAATTTAATAGTGACAGGAATAGTAATGGCCTTTTGGGCCAAACAGAATTTCCTTTCACACCCAATTTTTTAAGAACATTTTTAATAATTAATAAAAAATAAGGCCAGTTCCTCATAACTCAAATAGTTAGCATTACGTTAAGGATAATTTAAATGCAATTTGAAAATATATATACTCAATTTTATAATAAGGACAAAGTTAGTAAGTTTGGCCTAAAATTTTATGCAAATTTTCTCCTCCTAATAACATTTATGACAAGTTAATTCCTCAATTTGCCCCATAGATTAATTGTGGCTAAGAAATAATTCCCTTCATAATTATTCAATAATTTTTCTTTTGCTTCCATGCTTTTCTTATCTTTATATGTCTAAAGCGCAAATCGATAAGAACTTTGTTTGCTGAAGCCCAATTAAATTGAATATTTTCCATTGAAATGCGACTAATTAAGACGATCATTATTATGGCTTTGACTACATATTAATGAAACTTTCAATGCATATTAATGAAATTTATTTCTTGATACAATTCATTTATGTAATTATGTATGTTTAAAGCAGTTTAATTTCATGACGTTTTAATTATACAAACACTATGCTCAATAATTTCTATTAATAAATATGCAAATTTCCCTTGTCATTATCTCAGCGTGTCATATTATTAACATAATGTGATTAATAACCAGCAAACGGAAGAAACTAACTAACCGTTTTTCCTCTTTTCTAAATTTGTACCAAACTTCATTACCACAATCTTGCTTTCTTATGAATTCACAAAAACAACTTAATTCCTATGAGATTTTGTGGACATGAAAATAAGAAAGCATGCATGCTTCCAAAGACATATAATTGTTATAGTAATAATACTTGATGGAGGAGGAAAGGAAGTTCTAGAACTTATCCAGTCCTACTCCATGTGTGGGCAATTTAACAAAGAGTTTCTATCCTACTAAAAATAGGAGGGCCTCACCCGGATATAAATAGTGGAGTACCCCATGATGTAAATTACAGGTTTATTCAGAATAATAAAAAGAAGGCTCCACCCTACATTGTGTCTTGCCTCTTGTCTATTTTTGTGTGCTTGTTCTCTACAGCCGATAGCGTTACTACAACAATAATAATGTTTTTGATATCATTCTTTCATCACAACAATAATAATGTTTTTGATATCAGTGGTGATATGTACGATACAACCTCCTTCAACTTAAAATATATATATTATTCGCAACTGCCTTCCGAATTATTGGGATACGCTGCGCGCAATCTGCGAGCCATTTTTCTAGTATATATGTTATTTGATCTTTTAAGAAGGATTGCACACGTGGACCTCTGTTTCACTGAATCAACATTGCAGCCTACAGGCTTCAATTTGCAGATTATCATTGAAGTCGCACCTTTCTTTTTTGCCAGTTAGAACCCAACACGTATGTTTAGCATCGATAATCCATATATCCATAAATCATCCAAAAATCAAATCAGGATTAAAAAGGTTCATATATACTTAATTCTGGAAATCATAATCAACAACACTAATAAGTCATTAAAATTACTACCCTTTATTTGGGATGTTACAACTATATTATATATTCTTAATACAAAGATACACAGGCTCTACTGCATATATAGAAAAAAACAAGTGGCAATAATGCGGCGTGACCAAAACATTTAGTTCTTGAAAATTAAGGTCTACATGTTCTTTTATTACACTATTAATTTGAAAAAGATTGGAATATATAAAAAATTTCCGCTACGCAACTGCAGCGGCACTGCTGACGTCTCGGACTGCGAAGCTGCCACTTCTGACGACCCTCGCTGCCTTCGGAACACTCCACTCCCAGAACATGAGACGCCAGCTGGTTCTTTCCAACTACGTTTCGGAATCGGATAACTGTTATTCCACTGTTTCTGAGAATTCTATCAACAAGCATGTTCGGCATTGTGGAACTGAGTTTTTTTTTTTTTTTTTTTTTGAGATGGTGGAACTGAAGGTTTCATAGACCATAATACGTTACTGTACATATCAAAAGAGTGATGAACCATTCATAATCACCCGAGTCAATTCCAATTAGCCTGCACTTGCAGAACAGATTTCTGAATCCATGCTGATTGGCGGTATCATTTTACTTTGGCGGCTGATGGGCAATTTGTTTTCTGAGTTGTGATGCTTGCTTAAGCTAATCACAATACTCATATTCCTGCAGAGTTGATAAAGCGAGTACCGATTAGCTGTGGTTCATGTTCTGTTGGAAAGGACATACTCAGAAAAAAAAAATCTGGACCTTTGACTGCATAAAATAGAATTAACAGAATGCGTGAGATCCTAATGTTTGTTTCTTTTTGCGGTGGATGAGATCCTAATGTTTGCATACCTACTATCCATCCTATGAATTTCTTTACCTGGATAGATCTAATTTTGACGAAAACGCAAGCTATACTTGGAATAACTTCAAACTAGTGTGGCAGTATTGCGCACCGTAAAACTCCTCTTGTAGAAAGGGAATTCTATTTATATTTTCCTTTTCTATGTTTTTTTACCCTTTTTTCGTATTCCCCGGCAAGTAAAACAAAATCGTGTCGAACAGAATTGGCAAAAGAGTAGTTTGTACTAAAAACACAAACTGGAGTTAGTGTACTGAAAACAAACCGAAATTACACAGTAGGTTAACATAAAACTTGGAAGCTGAATTCAGTCAAAATGCAACTTATTAGCGAACTTACTATATGGATTATGTGAGCGAGCTTCTTTTTGTTCTCTTCTGATTCACACCACCGCTTCAGTTCCTGGTTACCCACAATCCGTAGCTTCAGGAGCTTGGTGAGTTGCTCCATGGATGGAGGCAAAAATTTGATACCATTACATTGATTGATGCTGAGGAATTTGAGAGAGGAAAGATCGCCCAACCATTCTGGCAGCGCTGATATGTTGTTGCACACATAAACCTCCAGTGACTCAAGGGACGCGAGGTTCCGCATGCTCCACGGCAAGCTCGTCAGATAAGGACATACAGAGATTTTCAACTCTCGTAGTGCAAGGAAGTGATGAAACAGCCACAAACTCGCGCTATCGCTGATTTGGATCCCCAACGAGGTGCTTGGAGCAGAGTAGGTGAGACGACCGTTTCTATGGACCTCCTCCAGTGAAGATACAACTAGGTCACTCCTCTCTATTGTGCCCTTGCGAAATGTTGGTGGGCATGGTTTTAACCTCAACCGTGGACAACCCTCTATTGCTAGTTCGTCTAGCTTAGGGAACATGAACTCATCCGCACAATTATCAATAGAATATGTTGTAATCCACTCATCCAATCCTTCCATATCACGCAAGCTGAATTTCAACAACCGACGGAATGATCCTTTGCCACCACAAAAATCCTTGTCAATTTTTGCAATCCGGGGACAATTCTCAAGGTGTAGACTTTCTAGGATCGGTAACTGTCCAAGTGGTGGCAGGTTGCTACATGTACGCAGAGTATCCAGGGAAATATGGACAAGATTCGGGAGATGATTAGCAATACCCGTTAGCCAGCTAGGAAAGCCAGGGGTGCTATAACCTTTCAGACACAAGTCCTTCAGACCTCTTGGTGGTTCTAATTGTCCCAGCAAATTCTTGTCATCCAGAAATCGAGTAGCACGCACAGTCCAAGCAAATGTCAACGTTGAAAGATTACTTTTGTCCAACAAATTAACTTTGCGTGCTTCTTCCAGAAACCTTACATTTTCAAGAGAAACTATTTTTAACTCGCAAACATTTGCACCCTCGAGGAGATGAAGGTTGCTGCAACCATTGGCACTATCAGCACGAACCTTGAAGAATGGTAATGCTAGTGAATAATGTAACAGAGAACTGGCCTGATCTATCAGTTCATTTGAGCACCCCTCAATCAATAAGGACTTCAGTGTAATTTGACTTACACTATCTGGTAGATACTTAAGCCAATAACAATTTGAGAGATTCAGTGTATGCAACTTTTTGAGGTTACCAATACTTTCCGGTAGATTCGCAAGCTCATCATTGTATGATAGGTCCAGATGCTCCAGATTGGTAAGGGCACCGATAAAGTCAATACACCCACTACTTTCTTCGATCTCATCACCAAAGAGTGCTCTTATGCTGCCCCGTGATAAACCCAAATACTTGAGATTGGCCACGTTTCTCATGGCATCATGTAGACTACCATCTTCCAAATACGCAAGAAAATCTGACATATCTAAATATTGTAATTCGGTGAGGCCACGTAGAGCTCCTGGTAGTCCTTTCTCAATTTGACGACTTTTCAGATCCAGGTGCGTCAAATTTCGAAGATTTGCAAATGATTCTGGCAGTTCTCTTTTTTTAGAAAAAGGGTTCCCTGCTTTATTTGAAAGCAACAAGAGTATGCTGGACAAAGCCAGCTTACACCAACACAAGTTCCAGGGCTCTAGACCCCTGACCAAGTCTCAAAAGCAACAGCCAAACAAACTAACTCAAGCACAAAAGACTACCAAGATCCGCGCAAAAAACAGAGGAAAGGATAGAGGTACGCCAGAGTTCACGCTCAATTACATTACAGATCAGTGTAATAAAAGAGACACGCTTCTGGCTCCCATCTTCAGTCTGATCGCTCTGATGATGACATCGACCTCCTCCTGTTCACCAGGCTTCGACAGCACCCGCCATCTCTGCAACATAGATATCACTCGATGGATTATTGACTGAGGCGAAGGGCAGAGTTGGTTTCTGAAAACAAAGTCATTCCTGGTTAGCCACAATGACCAGCATATGGCCCCCAGTAGAGATATCATTACTCTATTTCTCGTATTACTTCTCTCTGTCAGAGATAGAGAATAGAACTCCTCTAAAGTAGCAGGAACTACACTCCAGCTGAAAATTTCTCTAAAAACACTCCACACAAAGTTAGCAAGTGGGCATCTAAACATTATGTGGGTTGATGACTCTATTTTTCTTCCACAGAACTTGCAGAGTTCACTACCCTTCCATTTCTTCCTAACAAGTACCTCTGCCGATGGTATTCTGTCTCTATCTAGCTGCCACAGAAAAATTTTCACCTTCAATGGGATCTTAGCCTCCCACATCTTTTGCAATCGGGTGTTGATCAACCCAGGATTCAGGATATGTTTATATAGCGAGGATGTGGTGAAAACACCCGAGCTTTCTAAAACCCATTTGACAGAATCGTCCTCTTCTGTCAACTCAATCATGTCCATCAGTGCACACAACTGCTCCCACTCTATCCATTCTTCTGGTCCTAGGCTTCTTCTGAAAGATAAGTTAATGCTGTTGTTTTCCAAAACCTGGGCCACACAATGATTTTGCTGACTGTTGATACTATAAAGTCTACTGTATCTTGACTTGAGAGGCACATTATCAATCCAGGTATCTAGCCAGAATCTAATTCTCCTTCCATTACCAACGATATAAACCAAACCCAATGCTGCATAATCTTTCACTTTGTGAAGCCCTTTCCAAAACTGAGAACCCCTCTCACTTTTACTACTGTAAAAGCCCCCCTCTCTAAGATACTTGCTCCTCAAGATTCTTGTACATGGATCATTATCACCTCTCTCTAGTTTGACAATCCATTTCGCCAGTAAACACACATTCATCGTCCTAGTTTCAGTAAAACCCAACCCACCATATTCCTTGGGTAGAGCCATATCTTCCCATTTAACCAAATGGTATCTTTTCTTATCTGTCTTAGACTGCCAGAAGAAGCTTGCTCTAGATGTTTGAATCTTATAATGTGTGGGCTCAGGCAACAAATACATCCCCATGGTGTATATAGGGATTGCACTGAGCCCAGTCTCTATCTTGATGGACCTGCCTCCAGATGAAAGGAAATTGCATTGCCATGTGCCCATTTTCTTCTCTATCTTCTGATGAACATAGGCAAAATCTTTGGAAAAAAGCATTGAATCACTTACAGGTATCCCTAAGTATCTCATTGGAAGCTTGCCTCTATTACAATTGAACATATCCGCAATTCGCTCCCCTTCTTCAATGGTAGCTCCAACAACTATTACAGCACTTTTCTCATAGTTGATCTTTAAACCTGACATGTTCTCAAAACAATAGAGCAGAAATTTCGTGTTTGCAATAGATTGCTCATCCATGTCGAGGAAAATTACAGTATCGTCAGCATACTGGAGATGAGTTAGGCCCCCCTCTATTAAGTGTGGAATTACACCTCTAATTAGACCTTCTTTCTTTGCTTTATTCAGCATTGCTCCCAAAGCATCAGCTACTAAGTTGAACAACAGAGGGGATAATGGATCCCCCTGCCTCAGTCCTTTATATGTTCTGAAGAACTCACCAGGTTTACCATTAATAATCACTCCAACACGGCCCCCCTCTACTAATTGTTTGATCCATTGAGTCCATTTCACAGGAAACTTCTTTGTGACCAGCACCTCCTCTAAGAAACCCCAATGCACCTTATCATATGCTTTCTCAAAATCCAGTTTCAGAATAATCCCTTTCTTCTTTGTCTTCTTAAGCTCATGGAGAGTTTCATGAAGCACCACAATTCCCTCTAGAATGAATCTTCCAGGTATAAAAGCTGTTTGTGTCTCACTGATAAGCTTCTGTGCAAACTCAGTCAGCCTCAAAGTAATTACTTTTGAGAAAATCTTATAGTCTACATTAAGCAGGCAAATAGGTCTGAAGTTTTTTATATTCACTGCGTCTACTATTTTTGGCACCAGGGTTATCAACCCATAATTTAGTCTACTGAGGTTCAGGTTGCCAGCATGAAAAGCGTCAAACATCTCTTTTAAACTGCCTTTTACTTGACCCCAGAAGGCTTTATAGAATTTGACAGATAGACGATCAGGACCAGGAGCTGTATCACTCTTCATATCATCAATGGCAACTTTGATCTCTTCTTCAGAAAAAGGTCTGATTAGCCATTTAGCTTCATCTTCAGTAATACATGTATCCTCTTCCCATATATCCTGTTGTAACCTCATCTGACCTCTAGAAACAGAGCCAAACAGATTCTTATAGAAACTCTCTATGTGTGTTTTCAAACCTTCTTCATCTGTGATCTCCCTGTCTCCCTCAAACAGGGAAAAAATAGTACATTTTCTTTTCCTACCATTTGCTGTGCTATGGAAGAAGCCAGTATTTGCATCACCTTATAAAATCCACTTCTCACCACATCTTTCCTGCCATAAAACTTCCTCATAATGATAGATTTTCTCTAGTTCTTCCTCCAAACTGTATCTCCATTCCCATTCCTCACTGCATAAGCCCTCTTGTTCAGATTTATCATCAAGTTTCCTAATCTGAGCTAACAGTTCCTGTTTCTGTTTTTTCATGTGGGCTCCCTGACTTGCACCCCATCCTTTGCAGAATTTTCTAATAGATGCCTTCACTATTTTCCAGTAGTCTTGAATGTCAAAATTCTCTCTTTCTGGCCATTTTTCAGTCACCTGCTCTTTGAAATTCTCCTGTGTCAACCATGCACCTTCAAATCTAAAAATTCTTTCCGATAGGCTAGCATCATCACCTGTGTCCACTATGATTGGGTTATGATCAGACCCAACTCTAGTCACAGCTCTACAGTTTGCTCTAGGATACAGCATTTCCCAGGAATCATTTATAAATACTCTATCCAAATTACATCTAACTGGATTAACTTGCTTGTTTGTCCAAGTAAATCTACCTCCACTTCTGTACAATTCTCTAAGTGCTGTATCATTGATAAACGCATTAAAGCAGTCTGCCCACACTTGGTCAAAATTATTGGAAGATTTATCTTGAGGCTCTCTAATCAAGTTAAAATCACCCCCAACAATCATAGGGAGGTCACTCTGAATTATTTTCTGATAGAGTTCTTGAAGAAAAGCTGGTTTTCTGTTAAGTTGCACTGGGCCATACACATTGATCACTTCCCAAACTGTTTTGTTTTTCTGACTAATTACTGAAACACTTGAGAAATAGGTTCCTGAATCCATATCAACCGCATCTATATCCCCCTATCTGACACCAATCAAAGTTCCACCAGATCTACCTCTAGCAGAAGTCCAGTTCCAGGAAAAAGGGTATCCACTCACCAAATCTTTCAGGTCTCTATGTACAAAATCCTCCTTTATTGTTTCTTGTAGACAAATTATATCAACTCTATGATGTCTCAACAAATCCTTTAACTGCCCAATTCTCCTTTTGCTCCCCATCCCTCTAATATTCCAGAACAGGATTATCATTTATACTTTTTGGTCTTCACTCCCCCCCTCCTTTTCCTTACTGTCTTCCTCTCTTTTCTGTGACAATCTGGTGCTCTAGGAGAGGGGGGGGGGGGGGGGGGTCATCCTCAGACTCAGATTGCCCAGAGTCTCTATTATGTTGCTCTATATCTTCAGTATTCTCTACAGGCACCATCTGGTCTATCTTCTGATTCTCTGTTGATACACATATCTTCTTTTCTCTTCCTCTATTCTCCTTTTTGCTTCTGCCAAAGCAGCTCTAGCAGTCTCTTGAGCTTGCAACATACTAATATTATTACAGATTTCCTTTTCATTAGAGCCAACATTAATGTTACAAGAAGAAGCAATTCTAGCTAAACATAAAGGATCTATTGAATTAAAAACAGCAAAAGAATTATGATTATTACCTGAGACTTCATTTTTCTTCTGCTTGATGGCGATTGCAGCTTGCATGATGGTATCTCCTTTTTCTTCTGTCCTAGTGCTCTTCTTCTCAGCCCTGATCACTGATGGTCTATTTCTTTTCTTCACCTCTGTAAAATTCAGATTATCAACATTCATTGGATCATTATATTGATTTCCCACAGAGTAAGCCTCCTCTTGAGCATTCTTTCTATTCTGATTGAAACTCATCATGGGAGCCAGGGCTGTGGTTCTAATCTCTATGGATGCTTCTAGCCTCTCCATTTCCTCTTTCTCTAACATTATGTTTTTGCTTTTCATGTTGCCATCAGGAAATTCTAAGGGAACCTCCTTTTCACCAGAACTCTGCTCAGTTTCATAATCAACCATTTCATCACAGTACTTATTATATTCTCTCATTTCCTGGCTGGTAAACTCAATATCAGTGTCCTGAGAGTTCTCCAGACTTGCTTCATTTATCTCTTCTTGATTAATATCCTTCTTTGCCTCACTATTCTCAGCTGTTACCTCAACTTCCCCTTCTTCCAGAGAATTATCCTCTTTTCCTCCCTCATCTTCTTTGCTAGCCTCCACATTATCTATCTGCTGACTTTCTGCTTCTACAGATTTCTCAACCTCTACTTGTTCCTTTGGATTCTCAGTCATCATTGGTTCATGGTCCAGGCTGAGGGTAACATCTCTTGTATATGTACCTGAAGCAGGTCCTCCTGATTGCCCCTCCATCTTCCCCATTGTTCGGGTTTCTGCAAAACCTCTACCATGCTCATTGCCTCCAGTGTATGAGTCCTCATCTTCTTCCTCAGTGTCTTTCTTTCTATCAAATCTGGAGTTTTTGTTAGTGAGTTGGATGAGACTGCCTACAGCTTCCGGTATCCGTTCAAGACAACTACAGGATGATAAGTTCAAATATAGGAGTTGTGTAAGGCTACATAAAGATCCTGGTATTTCTTCAATGTCGGAACATTGTGATAAATCAAGATGCTGCAAATTTGTGAGATTACCAACTGAGCCTGGTAGTTTGCTTATCACAGAGCAACCTGCCATGTCAAGGTGGACCGTTGTTCTTAAATCACCAAATGATTCCGGCAGTTCTGATAAACTAGAACAGCCTGACAAACCAAGGTATATATGCTAGAGAATCGAGTTTACCAATTGATTTAGGTAGTGAAGAAATTAGAGAAGATCCATGCAGATTTAGATACTGTAGTTTTGAGAGTACAACAATAGATTACGGGAGCCTCTCATTTTGAATTTTTGGAGCAATAAGACACTGCAGCTGTTTCAGTTGGCCAATCGAGTCAGGCAACAGAGTACCGAAGCATTCACTGAAATCCAAAATACGCAAGGACTTCGCGAATGAAAATGAACTGTTATTAAGGGCCAATTTGCTGCTACTGGAAAAATGGAGTGCCCTAATTCTTTTAGGAAGAACGTTTGACAACTTTATTTGTCCATCATAATTTGTGAGCAAGGCATACCGACAGAACATCTGCTGAGTTGTGTTGCTCTTCTTTGTAGCATCAATTAAAGTTAGCTTATCATTGATCACCAACGTTGCCAGATCATGCACTAAGTCGTGCATGTTGTACCGTACCACATGCTTTCCGAAGATCTGAAATAATGTCACAAGTTGTTAGAGATATCAACTAATACACATAAAAGAGAACATTACATATCTTATTTAAAAAATAACAACAAAGACTTTCAATCTCAAGCAAGTTGGACTAGGCTATAGATGGAACACATATGAATCAACAAGAGGAGTCCAAAGAACCTAAATTAAGACAAAGAATGTTAAAAAAAGGGCAAACTATAATGTATTGACAATTGATGTATTTAATTTTGCTAGCTGCATGCATGCTACCGTGGCTTCTCGGCCGCAATTATAATAGCAAAACAAAAGGTAAATAACATCATTTATGCTTATTATGTTACAAATGATTAAGGTAAGTACATTATTGGTGTTTATTTAATAGGCCACTTATATGCATGAGGTATAATCTTGAAATGGTTTATTGCAAGACATTTATCATGAGTTGTGTTACAATAATTATGTACTCTCTTAATTTATGTATAGAATAAAAAAATTGTTCATGCATGGTTATTAAAACTAAAATTGTGTGGTAAAATTAGCTTACATGACCATTTCATTGTGATGGAACAATAGATGATTCCCACCGCCATCCCTATCTTTCATATATGCAAAAAGTCAGTGACGTTGCATGAGACGACGACTTAAGAGGTAGGTGCTGGGTGAATTCTAACCACATTATTTTTTTTACCCCTGGATTTACTATAATACAATGTGACCGAATACTTATGCATTAGGGTCCTCGAGGCTTGTGGAAGAATCAGAGGAGAGATAACATTTATGTTTGTATAATTGTGTACACCGTTATTATATAAAAACTATTAGCGAATGAGAAATAGTAGTGGTGTTTTTCCATTGCGTCTCATCCGATTATGAGGGTAGAGGGAGGGTACAGTCAGGATGGCAAGGCTGCAGAAATACTGTTAGTTGTCACTACAAGAAATTTAGGCCCTGTTTGTTTTCGATTATAAGCCGCTTATCGGTGAAAAGAATCGAAAATCGAACCCAAACGGCGCGATTAAGATTCGCTTACCAGAAACGCAGCGTCCCACGGAAGCGGCCCGCACATGTAATGCCCGATTTTCTCCACCGCGCTCCCGCACCAGCTTACCAGAAAATCCTTTCCTTTTCCCTCTGCTGCCCTCGCTCTCCCCGTCTCGGCGTCTCCAGTGCCCGACGCCCACCTCCCCTGCAAATCGCGTCGCCGGCCCGCTCCCTGCAAATCGCTCCGCGGCCCCTCCTCCCCAGCGTCTCACGAAAAAGGCAGCACACCATGGCCGAATTTCGGGTGTCCATGGCCGGATTTAGTTTCCAGTTGCTAGAGTCCATAATTAAGATGAGGCTGAACACTGCTTTTTGATTTCAGAGTTGTCTAAAATGGGTTGTTCAGAGGGAGGAAGCACACCATGGTCGTTGTTTGTCTGATTATTCATCACCGGCTACCAATTTGTTGGATTTTGCTTGACCGGACTGGAAGGGGAGAGAGGGAGAGAAAGGGCAAGAAAGGGAACCAGGGTGGAAGATGATGTGGTGGGACCCAGAAGCATGTAGGTGGTGTGTCCTGCATTGAACGAGGTTTTATGATCTATAGTTAGATCCATTGTTACGCCCCATCGCTAATGTATCAATTTTATTATTAGTAGTATTTGACAAACTCAAAATATACTATAAATATCGGCTTGTCTTCATAACCTACGAAGCCCGGACATAGAGATACAGATACGGATACGTGATACGGCGACACCGCGATACGTCAATTTCTCAAAAACACGGATACGGGGATACGTTGATATATATAAATATATGCACATATAAACAGAATTTAAATTAGTGTAGGATTAAAAGAATGCAAGAAATAATTTATAATTGGGTTCCACGATGCTATGGTCCAAATACCGAACGGGCAGTTAAATAAAATATTGTCTTTATCCAGTCCGTGACCTCCAGTGCAAGCGCTTGGGAAACTTCCTCTCTTCCATCCTCGATTTCTCATCTTCTCCTACCTTGCAACCACTCCAATCCGGTGAAGGTGCCAACTAATCCTCCAATTCAACTCCTCCCCCGTTCGATTCTCTAGCACGCATTTCCATTTGCTGCAACTTTGGGCCCGTAGCAGCAACAGCAGGGGCGACTGACGAGCTTTGCCGGCCGCACCTGGATGAGCCGCTCGGCTTCTCGATCGTTGGCTCCGTCATGGGCGAACTCTGCCGCAACTCAGCGAGTCACTCGGCTGCCAGCTCCGCCTAGTCCCGGCGAGCTGCTTCGCTGCGGAGCTCCGCCGTTCCTGACGAGATGCTCGAGCAGCTCGACCACGGAGCTTCGTCTCACCTGGGCGAACTGCTATCAGCTGCCGAGCTCCGCCGCCCCACGCGCTGCGAGACATCCAGCCTGCTCCTCGGCGAGCCCCTGCCCGACGTATCAACGAGGTGTCCCGTTCGTATCGATGAAGTATCCGAATTATCTCAATTAACAGGAAAATCGAAAAATAGAGGATACGTACAGGACACGTATCCGGACGTATCCCACGCGCACCCGTATCCGGAGGCGTCTCAGATATTGGTACGCCACTTTGGCGACGTATCCGCGTTTCGTAGTTCATAACTAGAACAAAAAAGAGCTATTATCAGCCTAAATGGCATTCAGGTCATTTCAGCATTCAAGACAGACAATCGAATGAAAATAATCAGGATTGCCAAACACCCAGATTATTTAGACAACGGATTTTTTAGACAGCGGCTTATCAGAAAAGCCTGCTTCTTAGATAAGCGAGTTCCAGATAAGTGGAAAAAAACAGGGCCTTAGCCTTCTATGACGATTATGGAGTGACAATTGATCAAAACGTCACAAAGATATCTTGTTTATGACGATTCATATGAATCAAATGAGTTTAGTGACGAAAATTAGACCTACGTCAGAAAGACAAGTTAGAAATCGTCACAAACTAATCCATAGCTATTTTGTGACAAAAGGCTTGTTTGTCATTGTGACACTTAAAGTGAACGTCACAATTTTACGACGGTGCTAGAAAGAAAAACGATCCCACGATTGGCCCCTACCACGACATCACATCTCCTTAATAAACTTATATATTTAAAAAAATAATAAACGATGGCCTGCGAAATTGAACCCTCATCTGAAGATATACAATGCCAATAAAAATTTTCGTCAATTGAAATTAACAATGCGTGCACAAAACATTTGCAATAAAAATCCTATACCATGGTTTATTTAAGAGTTTCATAAGTAATAAAAAGTTGATTTATAAAATTTGTTTTAATTTCAAATCAATTAGACAAGAGAATTAACCATGTATTGCTATAATACAATGTGACCGAATACTTATGCATTAGGGTCCTTGAGGCTTGTGGGAGAATCAGAGGAGAGATAACATTTATGTTTGTATAAAATTGTATACACCATTATTATATAAAAACTGTTAGCGAATGAGAAACAGTAGTGGTGTTTTTCCATTGCGTCTCATCCGATTATGAGGGTAGAGGGAGGGTACAGCCAGGATGGCAAGTCTGCAGAAATACTGTTAGTTGTATGTAGTGACATGCATGCTACCGTTGACTTTTTCAAATTATACGTGCAACCACCTCCTTTGTCTTCATAAATATGCACCTGGCCCACGTATCCTGGGCGTGCTTTGGTTGCGTCGTTGCGAGGGGCCTTCTGGGTCTTTCTAGAGCTTCTTCTATATGAAAGTTATGGGGCCGACCTTCCCCCCCACCAGTCAAGTCTTTTTGTTAATTATTTTGTCACACTAACTGAATCAAATAATTAAAGCAAGTATGGCAATTGTATAATGTTGGTATGAAGTGCATTGATTATGTGCAGCACACAGTCATCGCAAAAAAAGAAAAGAAAAATGCAGTACACAGAAACAATAATAGCTCACGAATTGATAATCTCTATGGAAATAATGTACTTACTGAGGGTAGCTTCGAACGTTGAAGGAAGGACATTCCCAAAAGTTGCTTTATGTATTCCTTGCCTTTTGAGGGCTTCTTAATAAAACCAAGGGCAACCCATTGGTGAACCGAATCATTTTCATTGATCCCATTACCCTTTGGGAATATGGCACAATAGGAAAAGCACAACCTCAGGATTGGTAGAATCCGTTCATAACTTAACTTCAAAGAGGGAAGCACTTTCATATGTTGTGAATCATCAACTTCAGAAGTTTCATTCCAGATATCACTGTTGCTCATTTCTGACCAACCATGTAGATCTTTTGATTTTAGCACGTATCCAAGTGCTTGAGCTGCTAATGCCACACCTCCACATTTCTTTGCAATGTCCGATCCTATCTGCTCTAGTTTTTCTTTGTTGATTTTTTCTTCGAACCCGCTGGATCTCTTTATTATATCCCAGCAAACATCACCCTTTAAAGGTTGTAGCTTGTATGGCTCGTTGGTGCAAATTTTGTCCGCAATGCATTCAATGCTTGTGGTGACAAGCACATCGACCATACTACCTTCCTTGTCCACATGAAGCATACTTTTCAGTTTCTCCAGCTCATACTCATCTTCCTCCCATATGTCATCTAAAACAATCAGAATTTTCTTACCAGAAAGCAGATTATCTAGGCACTTCAATATCATGTGCAATTCATTTGCATTCTGTTGACCTCCCTCTGCTGGTAGCTGAGAAATTATAGATCTTCTATTTTCTTCAAATCAAACTCCTGGGAAACATAAACCCATACCCGATAATCATACTGTTTGAATTTATTGTCATTGTAAACTAGTCCAGTAATAGTACTCTTCCCTATGCCTCCAAGGCCATAGATTGGGACAACCATGGTTCCATATTTGCTGCAGCTTGCAGATAAAAGGTCTGTGATTTCCTTCTTTTCTCTATCCCTCCCTACTATTTTTTCTTCATTCCGAACTGTTGTGGTTTCACCTTATCATAATGCTGCTGCTCCAGACTAGCACCAGTGCTCAGTGTGAAACTGAAATTCTGGCCTTGCTCATTGATTTTCCTCAGTTTTTCCCTCATATTCTTCATCTTATTAGCCAGGACTCTGTTCTTGCGTGCAGAGGTGAGGCAAGAGAACATTCCTGATACCTGTAAGGAGACAACGAATAAATGCTCGCTTGCACTCAGTAACAACCACGCACATCTAAAGGTTTGTACCTTTTCTGTTAATTATTTCACAGTTATGATAATGCACCTTTATAAATGCATTTAATTCAAAATACTCGCATATAATATTTAACATAGTGTAAAATATAATTCAGTGATTATATATACCATATATATGACGTGTTTTTTTATATAATTATTTAAGATACCTTTCATTGTCTTGAAAACCGTTGCGAGATTCTAGAGGACAAGGCATGTAAAAACTGCAAATCAAAGTATACAATCCTCACATATAAGCAATCGCCAAACACAATCATTTTGCATAAAGGCCATGATGGCACCGCACCTGCAACAGAGCAGGGAAGCAATAGAACAATGGCAGGGGACACCAATGGGGAAGGAAGCCGACGGGGACAACGACCATCAAGGTAACATCCACAAGTAAAACTCTATTAAAGGATTCATCTCCAAAGAAAAACCAGCATTATAACAAGGCAGCCAGGGTTGGGAGAACACCAGCTCAACAAAGAAGAAAGAAGAATAAAACTACAAATTAAGCAGCTACTACGACTAAACTATTACTGCTGCGCAGGGTGGGACTCCCTCCCTGATGAGTCCCTGACGTCACTGGAGAGAGAGGGAGAGGGGCTGAGCGCTAGATTTGGAATGAATCGATCTCACACACACACACAGAGCCAGCTAGCTTGTCCTTCCCTTGCTTAGAGAATGCAAGGAATCAAAACAAGTATTTTGATTTTTTTAGCTCATAAAAAATATTTTGACGAAAAGTAACAATTGAGTGCAAATTGAGAAGGCCCATCCATCAGATTTGTGCAGCCCACTGCGCAGAACGGCCTAAATTCCCACTGCAGTGCTTTTGTTCCTGCCATTCAGCATGAACGAGCTTTCCCTCAAAAAAAAAAAATCAGCATGAACGAGCTCCTCGCAGTGGAGGATCTAGGTTTTCAATCACACAAGGTACTAATTTAAGCATACCGTCCATCAAAATTCAAGAATGTGTAGGAACAAAACTTGGACATCATATTTTTTTCATTTGTTTTGCTCTCTCCTAAGCATTTAGGCTTAAAAGATATATATTTAATAAATTTTTCTATATATACAATATGGTATCTGAAATATCTACATAATAGTTTGTATGAATTTTGAGGGGGACGTTGTCTCTCCACGCACCCATAAATCCGCTCCTGCTCCTCAGCAACTTAATCGCCGTTGTCCTTGAAGTGGATGGCGGTCCCACTGTAGCGCTTTGTCTCCTCCTTACGGAGCCCAAAGAAGATTGTTCCAAGCCACATGGAAAAATTGTTCTCAACATATTTATTCCAAAGGTAGCAACAATATATTTTTTGAATTGTGACCATAACAAAATTATTTGAATAGTCACTTGATCTCCATTACTCTGCCTCTAGTAATCTTAACCCCAGCCTTCTAGCGATGTCCACCATGGTGCCATGGTATTGTAGTGTACGGTGGACATCGGCGCCAAAGCAGCCTCTTAACGTGTGCTTAGCAGAAGGTAGCTGTTAGTAAAGCGGCGGCAAGCATGAAAACCCATCTATCATTACCGCTATTAAGAGTAGCTTTTTACTGTTGAAAATAATAATGACAATTAGTTTGATCCGATGGTGTAGAGCTGATATGAGAATCCACTACTAATGATCAATATTTTATCAAATTGAAGGTAATATCAGAAAAAATGAGAGGGTACACTTGTAATAAGTAGTTTTATTTTATAAATAACTTCAAATTTGTAATCTAATTATGGTTATTAATCTAGTAAATAATTTCGTTATTATTATTAGTTTTTATTGGCCCTGGCTTGATACCAGTCTTTCGTGGCATAAAACGTATATTGCTTAATTAATAGTGAAATTACAAATTTACTATTAAACTAATAATTAACAGCCATTAGTTTTGAGAAACAATGAGTATTATTTTTGATAGTAAAACCTGCACTAACTAACCTTAAACGGTTGCAAACCAATACACCACTATTGTTAGAAAGCCATTTTGTTTGGCGAGATGCCGCACACTGATCTTCACAATTGGAACAATACGGATCTATCGAAATGAGCAGTGGAAGATCACATAGACACTGGAGGTACAATCTTTCGTAACAAGATACGGCCAAAGCCTACAGTCTCGGGGCTATCACTACATCGTCATGGTTATAATAACAGTTCTCATCTGATATTTACGAGAAGGGAAAATTCTGGTGAAATTTTAACGATATATTAATCCAATTTTTTGTCTTTTTCAATGGGGTCAGAAATCGGGTCGAAATGAAATTTATGTGTGCTGATGAGCTCAGCTTGTTGTGATGCAGTATGAGATATGGGTGCAGTCTATAGAAGTCTGAAGGCTTTCTCAAGTGTTGATCAAATTTTGACTGTTAGCGGGAATCGAAACATAAAGGCAAAGGAGAGATGGATTCCTGAGACTAGTACCACAGCTGCACTGGAAGCCATACCTGACTTCTGACCATGGCATGCATATTCTCCAGCACAAAGTCGTGGACCACACAACTATTTGTACTTGTGCAGCCAATGTGTGTGCAAATAACACAAGCTCAGCTTTCATGTCGTTATCATAGTAGCACCAAAAACAGTTACCACGCCACAATTGACTTAATTATCAGTTTCACACAATTACAACTTCACAATGGGTTTGGGTTCACTTAGTCACGACTCAGGAGCACTAGTTAGGCACCACTAGTTCTCTGGAACCAAGTCAATAGTTTCAGGCCCCTCCATGCTGTCTAATGGAGCTGACAGTTGGTCCCAAGTTATGAGTAGCTAGGCCAATTATGACGGCGAAATACAGGAATAGCATTGCAAAACTAGTGAACCACTACCGAGTCAACTATTTTTTTACTTCGACTTGTCTTTGCGAAAGCAGAGACATCCAAGCGATATGTCAATGTCAAATATAATGTGAATTCAAACTGGTCATGAGTACCCTTCAGTTGTACTTAAGTTTTCTGTATAGAATGGCTGCAATGGTCTGAAACTCTAACCTTTTTGTGTGCCACATGACTAATTTACCTTTAAATTAGTTGGAATCATTTATTTATCTTTCATCAACCTACCCAGATCCCAACAATTAAAATGAAATTGTATCCATAACACAGTTAATTCCATTGCTGCGATGCTGAACATTTTTTTAATAATATGTAAGTAGCCATAGTAAAAGCCATAGCTCACAAGGATGAATGACAGATTCAGCTGAGTTATTACAATGCATCAGGTTAAAAGAGCAACAATTTCGTGTAGGTATGATATCTTTTAAGAGTAAGGAGCACAAAATGAAATAAAAATTCTTGGTAGCTTATATTATCGGCCCTTTTGGTACATCTCAACTGCTTGTGCAATGGTGCAATTCTGCCACCTTATTTTCTGAGAGCCCTTAGCTTCTCAAGCACTTGAGGTACTCTTAGCTTGGTCCATCTTTCATAGAGGGTGCTCTCAATACTGCAAAAAATACATAAATTTTTTTAATGAAATATCACCTGGCTAGGGATCAACTTGGCAAATCGAACATTGTTCCTAACTAGCTACAATGATGAAAAAATGAGGCTAATATCTAACTACAGAGGTAGACAACACTAACTTAATTATCATCGACGCAACAGAAGGTAACAATGAAAAAACACTTTGAAGCTAAGGGTTCTGAACAATTAATAGACAATTATTATAAAAGTTGGCGTATCGCTAAGGAATGTGTGGCGTTGCAAACTGCAGAAGCTAAAGTAGGAGGTTTTCTGCTGAACTAAACACAAGCCATATCCTGTTCCTTGAAAATTTAAACACACCACTCAATTAAGTGGCATTTCAGATCTGTCTTGCTGGTACGTATGGATCCTAAGGGCACCTCAGTCCACACTGAGAGACAAATAATAAGTTACAAATGAGTTAAATAAGAATGGCCGAAACCAATCATATATAAAAGGTGCAAACATCGAATAACTCATTGCTAATAACTAGATAATTTCAAGAATGACAATAGACATGATTCTTATGTTGAAACTGTGGTATTGTATTTGCATATATTCAATATTGTTCTCCAACACAAATAGCCATTAAGTTCTGCTGGGATAAAGATTATCAGGAGGCCATAATTTGACTAGTACCTGGAGTGTAGAAGCTCATGTATGGAACAACCGTAGTGATGGTACATGAGGCATGATATACCTTAGTCACCTTGCTCGACTTAAGATCAACGGTGAAGAGCTCATCTCGCACTTTCAAGAAAATGATATCAAAAGTTTCCGTTGAGCCAACCAAATAAGGTGTGGTCACCAATGATCCGTCAATGGGGAGCCGCTTCTCAAGCTCGATCACTTTTCTTAATGACCATCCAAAACCTTCATGGTTTTTCGACCATAGGCAGATTCTGGACTGCTCATCCAGTCTTGCGAATGCCAAACGACCATCCTCCATAGTTGTGAGCCTAATTGACCCAGCAAGTCTGCTACGCGGAATATGCAAAATAGACATTTTCCGTGTACATAAATCATAGTGAAGGATACTTCTGTTTGTGTGAAGCATGAAGTGTAGCGCACTACCAGCAAGGACATTCCGTGACCCACATATAAGATAGCCAGGCTCCATATATTGGATTGCCCCACATCCACATGCCCGTCTCCGACAGGTAAACGTAGGAAAACATCTCCTCGCCGACATTGCCCACAAGGACAACGATATGACAATTGGTGTGGTCGCATGCACCAGTGGCGGCGCATAGAACTTGGGTGGCCCAACGGTGTGGAAACATCGGGTATCGTGGCATTGGTAGCTCGGGCAGTTCTTGCCGGTTGCCTGTTACGGGGTCCCAGACGACGAGAGGAAAATATGGGTATACATGGCGACCACAGAGGAGGATGCGGCCGTGGCGAGAGCTACACACTCCAAAGCCGCGATATGTTTCTTGGGTTAAACAGGGAGAAGACACGGGTACTACCTGTGTGGTTAAGGCAGCATTGTATTGTTGAAAGACACCGCATAGGAAGCCTTGCATGGGGGGTGATCGGTGGAACTCTCGGATTTTCCAGTGAAAGGCAGGGTCTGCGACGAGGCGGCACCAACGCTTGCAGACGAGAGCAGCACGGACGAGGCTTCCTGGGCTGTCCGGCAGGAGACGGAGGAGGACCTCCTCGACGAGCTCGTCCATCAGTGATGGCGGTGGCGGCATGGTGTGTGGATCGGTGAGAAGGTTTGTGTTTGTCTGGTTGGGCGGAAAGAGGTAGGGAGGGGTACGTGCGGCGACTTATACGTACCAGCCTTTAATTCCCTCAAAAAAGGAAACACAGTTCTGATGGAAAGAGTTATAATCGAACAAGAAGAGGTGTCCCTATACTTGAAATATGCCTACTCGGATATTGTGGTGACAAGCTCTGAACTCTACCCAGGCCCGATGAAAACTGGCTGAAGTGAACATTGGCAATTTTTCCGTCTGGTACACTTGAATGGACGTTGATTGGCAATTTTAGGTGTCATTGAGTTCAGCGAGCAGAACTGTCAGGAGCTGACACATTCTAATTTAAGTCAGAGGTCCTTCAGATGGAAACTGGCAGCGAATTTGGTATCTGGTTTCCACTACTGCAAGATACCAACTGCCACTCTGGTTTGAACTCTGAACCAGCAGGCACTCTGTTATGGGGTCCCAGCACTCTGGTTCCACTACTCTCAGTTATTGCAACTCACCAGGCTTAATTAAATGAGCAATAAACTCTTCCGTGCAAAATATAGACATCTTCCAAGAGAAAGGAGCAACCAACAAATGAAACTAAAAACTCCTAGTAGCTTAGATTATTGGCCCTTTCTGTATGTCTAAACCGGTCTTTTCCTGGGATCCTAGTTTGACAACTACTCTTGGTCATCGTCTGTAGAAGGTGGTCTCAGTACTACAAAAATTATATAATTTTTCAAAGTAATATTAGCTGGCTGACAAATATAATAAACTTTCCCAAACAAACATTGTTCCTAACTAGCTGCTAATATCTGACCACAACGAGGTTGATAATACTAACTTATTATTCAGGACCCTAGGAAGTAACAATTGCACTATCAATTAGAGAAATCATAAATAAAAGATATTAATCATCAATATTTGTTTTTTGCGGAAACAACATCAATTAAGTTGACGTATCAAAGGCATTCATAGGCGAAGAATGCATGGTGTTAAATCCTACAGAAGCTAAAGTAGGTGATTAGCTACTCAACGAAAGAGAAGTCATATTCTGTTATTTCCAAAATTTACTACTAAAGGTATAAACGCCAATTAACTCAGTAGCACTTAGGAATTGTCCCGCTGGCATGTGCATCCGGGGGACACGTGTCTGTGCACATTGAGAGGCAAAAATTATAATTTCAAATGAATTAAGTTAGATCCGCTTCAAACCGATCATAAAAAGGTGTGCACATTTGAATAAAAAAAAGAATAACCCCTGCCTAAGATAATTTCAAGAATGACAAGAACGTGATTTTTATTATTGTATTTCATCAAATAGTTTTTCTTGAATGCAAGCAAGTAAGCTTCAAATTGTGCTGGGGTGAAGATTATCAGTACAACTTTAACTAGTACCTGGATGGTAGAAGCTCATGTACGGAACGACCATAGAGATGCGTGAGCCATGATATACCTTGGTCACCCTGCTAGTCTTAAGATCAATAGTGAGGAGGTCACGTTTCACCTTAAAAAATATGACGCCGAAACTTTCCGTTGAGCCAACCAAATACGGTGTGGTGGCCAGTGACAATGATCTGTCAACAGGAATCTTCTTCTCAACTTCAATGACTTTGCTCAGTGACCATCCCAAACCTTCGTGGTCTTTCGACCATAGGCGGAGTCTATACTGCTCGTCCATTCTTGCGAATGCCAAACGGCCGTCGTCCATAGTTGTGAGCGTCACTAGCAGAGAGTATCTTTCACACGGTAATTCCAAAATAGACATCTCCCCTGTACGTAAATCGTACTCAAGAATTTCTTTGTTCTGTTCGAACAAGAAGTAGAGTGTTTTCCCAACAAGCACGCTGCTGCGTCTGTCACTTACACCTCCACCAGCAGGCTGGTCAGCACATGATGGCTTGCTCCACTTGCCAGTCTTGGAAAAGTAGACGCTGGAAAACATCTTCTTAATACCGATGTTGCCCACAAGGACGACGGCGAAGGATCCACGATGACAGTTGAGGTGGTCGCATTCGCCATCAGCGGCACAGACAACTGCCGCGGCCCAACCGTGTGGATACAGCGTGTATTGTGGCTGCGGTGGCATGGGTAGTTCTAGTCGCTTGTCCAGACAAGGAGATGGAAACATGGGTACCGGAGATAGTAGAGGAGGACGCGGCCATGGCGAGAGTTCCAGACTTGGAAGTTGCGATGTCTTGCATTGGGTAGGCAGCTGGAAGAAGAACACACGGGCACGAAGCGTGTGGTCAAGGCATCATCTTCAAGGAGATTGCATAGGAAGGCTAGCATGGGGGGTGATCGGTGGAACTCGCGGATTCTGCGGCGGAAGGCGGGGTCCGAGACGAGGCGCCACCAGTGCTTGCAGACGAGAGAAGCACGGACAAGGCTTGCTGGGTTGTCCGGCGGCAGGCAAAGGAGTACCTCATCGACGAGCTCGTTCATCAGCGACGGCGGCCGCATGCTGTGATTCTGTGGCGGATCGGCTTCAACCAAGGTTACCAAGGTTAGATGCGTCTCTACGCCAGGCGGACAACGAAGCAGGGAGACTCCGTTGACCGTACATCCGGAATGTCCGTTTAATTACTTTCCTTCCTTTCCACTATACCTTTTTAATACGGTTTGGAATGTCAACGTATCTCAGACAAACTCAACGACAGTGTTTGCCAAGAAAACTTTCATACCTCGATTGAATTGATGAGCCAGAGCTAAACATTTTTATCTTCATTCATCCGGAAAGGGAAACAATGAGAATATGTCCCGTTCTGTGATAAGCTTGGACTGAAAACATCTGCACGTAAAGGGTAAAGTGAAATACAGAATTGCTGGCAGAGCAATCAGGCCTCCACGCTGAGGGAGAAGATGATGGTGCAGAGAAATTTGGTGCACACTTCTGCTATTCCTGACCATGTCGATGTTTTTGCCCGTGAAGCTAAATAGTGTCCACTGATCTTTTTCCTGCAAAGCTTGTGGTTTCAATTCAAGATTCAAAAATTAATGTCCTAACAAATTAATAGGTTTTTACTTATCGCAAATGATTCTAGCACATAATGTTGAGCAAAAACAAAATTGTGGAGTTATTTTTTTTAAAAAAAATGTCCATCTTCTTTGCTGCCTTACAGTTACAGGCTTCAATGGCAATCTACCCGCAAAAGAAAAGGAGGAAAAAAAAAATTCAATGGCAACCTATAAATTCAGGGGTGCTATAGTTCACAAGGCTAGTGCAGGGTGTTCAACTGTCAGAGACCCAAAAGTACATCCTCTTTTTTTTTCTTCATTGAGCTCTGATAAATGCTGCAGAGTGCCAACATGAAGCTTGCATTTATCTGCAGAGTACACCCGGCCAAGTCTATACAACTGTGGCCTTGAGTCTGTAGCCTAGAACAGAGCAACAGAGGATTGAACCATACCTATTGATGCAAACCTCGTACATTCCAGAAGGAACTTCACTATTTCTTGAGTGTTTCTTACCGAAAAGTCAGCAGGGCCTTTGAGAATATTTAGCGTCAACTGGTTTTCAGTGATGGTAAATGAAAGTCAGATAATACTTCCTTTCTTCTTTACTTCCAATGTTCGGGCTCAAGAGATGTTGAACCAATCTAAAAGAAAGCACAAACGTGGTCCATGTTGCAACTTTTAATTTCAAAAATGCTCATTTTCTTTAGCATAAATATTTTTAAAAGATGTGATTCATTCCTATTCATTTCAAGTTCAATGTTCTGGAGTACCCAAACAATTCCACCAAAAGAACCTGGCGGAGATAATCGAGCAACAAAATTAAGGAGATACAATCCCTTAAACACAATACAGAATCCAAGAAGCCAACAAACATATACCACCACATCGAACTAATGCAAAAGGGTTTTCAAACAAGATGAGCATCTTATGTTTGTGGAGCACGTGATGCAGCAGCCCTTAGTCCGTCAACTGGATAGGCTGCTCCCAATGCTGCACAAATGAACAATATTTTGAAAAAGCTTCAGATGATTGCAAGCAACATTTTTGAGACAGAATAGAATACAACTTATGTACCCAGGTGCAAACTTAAGCACTTTATTCGGTCATACAAGAATCTGGTGCAAAAAATTGAACTGGCCTTTTATATATATATATAAGCATCACCATTTTACATGCTCGAATAGGGCATAAGACGCATTGAGCGGCTTGTTAACCAAACAGGTGACCAGGGCCAGCACTAAATTCTTACCTTCAGCTGGATTCATAATTTGAGGGGACAAAATGCCTTTCTTTGATTAGAACCATGATCATCAATATTTGTCTCTTGACAGATAATAACAACAGAACGAATAGGGTGAAAACAGCATAGACGATCAAGTTTATATCTAGCCAGTTTTAAATAATGGTCCATTCCAAAATGAAATGTTGAATAAGAGTACTATATTTAAAATGAAATTGCAATAGTCCACTTTCAAAGTCGTTCTAACTGTTATGGAATACACATGTACCATCATCAACAATTTATACAGTATGAATAGTGGAAAAGAAACAAAAGAAAAGATATATTAGCGGAGTTTAAAAATAAGGCTAGCAAATACCTGGGGTGTAGAAGCTCACGTAGGGAAACATGTCATTCATGCGCCCATTGTCCTTGCATACGTAGCTCACTTTGCAAGACTTCAGATCAAAAGTGAAGATCTCATCATTTACAGACAGGAAAATGATAGCAACACCATGTGCAAAGCCAGCCACCTCAAACTTTGAGTAGGCACTAGAAGGGAGCAGTGTCTTCAAATCAATGACCCTGCTTTGTGTCCATCCTACATGTCCATCAGGACTAGCATCCTCCAACCATAGGTAGAGTTTGGCGTTCTTCACAATGGCGAATCCCAAACCGTCACCCTCGGTTGCCACAAGAACAGTGTGTTCGTAGTGCCTTGTCGTTGGAGGATCGATCACAGACATTCCTTGTGTTGGCAAATCAAATTTTAGGAACGATTTACAGTACTGAAACTTGACGTAGAGTGCATTCCCCACGAGGGCACTATTGGGCCGCCAATGCCAATCGATAGATCTGTCCGCGAGGTCCGTGACTGGCTTGCTCCATGTGCCAGCTTCCGATGAGTATGTGTAAACATAAATAAGATCACGTACGGTGACCACGAGTACAACTAGGAAGGCCCCATTGTTGCAGTCAAGGTGGTCGCAGCTGCCATTGTTGGCACATAGAACAGATGCGTTCCAGCCAACAGAAGCTGGCACGAGGTCCCAGGCCGCGGGTAGCAAGGGCAGTTCCCTTTGCTCGTCTGCGATAGGGTCCCAGACGACAAGGGCATTCCTCCAGGGACCCGTGAAATCACAAGGAGTCCAAAGTACGCGGCCGTGGCGGACGTCGAGCACATCAAAGTTGTGACGGTCAGCAATCGGCGGGCACGAGGAGGTGCGCACAAAGGTGGAGGTTGTTGCAGCTGAACTGCAATAGATGCCTAGCAGTGGGGGCGTGCGGTGGAAAATGCGAAACCTGCGGCGGAAGCCGGCGTCGGCGAAGATGCGGCACCATCGCTTGCAGACGACGGCGGCGCGGACGAGGGTTGCGGGATCGTCCGGCGGGAGGCGGAGGAGGACCTCCTCGACGAGCTCGTCCATCAGGTGCGGCGGCGGCGGCGCCATGGATGGGGGTTCGTGGATTGCGAGTCGCGAGAGACCATGGAGATCGGTAGGATCTATCTGATTTGGCTGGTGCGGTTCAGTGCAGCCAGGTTAACCTCTGTCTGCCAGGTGGGACCTGTGAGGCAGCAACATCACGGCTTGGCTCCAGCGTTTGTCGAGGTTACAGCTGCTGAATTAGTCTTTTTTTTTTGTAGGCTTGACCATTGAGATAGCACAATTCGACGTTTACTCTTCTTTTATTAACACGAAATATTCTCTGATACATACTCAGGTTCAGAGAACAAAAAACATCTTTGACAGAAAGCTGATTGCAGATTAGCAAACTGCAACATGACAAGTTTGTATAATTGAACGTTATTAGGGAACCTACAAATGTGCGGATATGGTTCGTGCTTGTATGTGCGAGGAACTCGTGAACTCTTTCTAATGTGTTCCTCCGAAATAATCTGCTTGTTAACCCCGGCTATCTTCCTTGGATCTGCCTGGACACTGACTTCAAAACGAAGAACCAACGCTGCCTTGCATGTCCCTAGTAGGCACTCTAATCTTCTAGTTTGCTTGGTCAGCATACTAGTGTTTTGCAAAGAGAAAATTAACCAAGGATTTTTATTCAAATGTCAAAAGGAGCCCGTGTGACTCTTACATACGCGCGGCCACAAACATGCCGAGCGGGACAGCAGATTGGGGAGAGGAGTATAGGTGTTCACGTTACATCAAAGAGGAAATTACACTAGTCGGTGAGCGGCTTGTATCGAGGCGTCGGGATGCGGCGGCGGCGGCGCCGCCATGGTTATGGTTGGGGGTTCGTGGATTGCGACTCGCGAGAAACCATGGGGAGGTCGGTAGGATGATCTATCTGATTTGGCTGGTGCGGTTTGGTGCAGCCAGGTTAACGAGGGGGACTTCACGGCTTGGCTCCAGCGTTTGTCGAGGTTACAGCGCATATCATCTTTTTTTTTTTCTTTTTTTTGCTTGATCATTGAGATAACACGGTTCAACGTTTTCCCTTCTTTTATGAAGACAAAATATTCTCTGATATATACTCAGGTTCAGAGAACACAAAACATCTTTGACAGAAAGCTGATTGCAGATTAGCAAACTGCAACATGGTAAAGTTGTATAACTGAACGCTATTATAATTAGGGAACCTACAAATGTGCGGATATTGTTCACGCTTGGATGTGCAGACGTGACTATTTCTTGTGTGTTCCTCACGAAATCATGTACTTGTGAACCTCGGCCTTATTTCCTTGGATCTGCCTTTTTTTTTCTTTTTGAGGGCATTTCCTTGGATCTGCCTGGACAGTGACTTCAAAACAAAGAACGAACGGTCTTGTCCCTTGTGGGCACGCCGATCTTATAGTTTTTTTTTGAACCTCTCACAACTGAGTATAAATGTAGTATCTGTTCATGCACGTACAAAGAGACACAAAGAACCCCACGCACACAAACAACCTACACCTACACACAGCCGATAAAACGTGTCCATCGAGAGATCATCGGACCTAAAAAGATCCGATGCGCGACGAGGGACGTCGCACTCCCTTTGTGCCGCCACACGAGTGAGAGGTACCAGAGAAACACGGCCGGCGAACCTAAACAGGAAACGCCGACGAACTCCCCTATGAGCCCTGCCGGACCCCAACTCCACCAACTCCACGACAGCGACGGGGAGGCTATCGCCGCCGAAACGGAGAGAGGGGGAGAAAAATTCCAAGAACAGCGCCGTCGTCTCCGCCGCTCCGACGCGTTCAGGACAAAAGCTTCCGGATTGCAGCGACGCTCGCGTCATCGCCGACCGGAACAAAAAGCCGAGCATCGCCAACAACCACTGGAGATGCCGGCACAGAAGCCCGACGCCGCATCGAGCAGGCCCCTCACGCCAACGGGCTTTACCTTGAAGGAACCCGCAGCGCTCGAGCAGGAAGGTGACGAAGAGCTCGAGCGAGCCGCGCGCACTGCTAGTCTGCCGCTGCAGCCCCTGGCACCGCACAGCGACGACGAGCCCGATCCGACGGCATCTGGCGAACAGGCAGGACCCGGCGCAGCACGAAACCAGCGAGGCGAAGAACGAGACAAGGCACCACCACAACGGCGCCCATCGCGGCTGCAGCGGCCAGCCTCGCCTCCATCGCCGGCACTCCGACGAGCGCCTCCGCCTCCATGGCCAAGACCAACACCGGACCCGACAACACCCTAACCCTAATCAACCTAAAACTAAGGAAGAAGGGAGGATATGTACATCCGACGACGAATCCACGGCTCCCACCCACCCCCGGCGCCAGCCCGGCCACCGGAGGCGAGGGGAGCCAGCGAAATCGCCGCCGGAAAAGAAGATCGCCTTCGGTTCGCCCGGTCCTCTACTGTAGCAAGGGAAGGGGAACGAAGAGACCAGAAAGAGCTCGGCCGATCTTATAGTTTTGGTTGATCAGCATACATACTCATGTTTTGCAAAGAGAAAATTAACCAAAGGTCATCGTACAACATGTGTGGCACACTGAAATACGATATCATTACACGTTCAAAATAAGAATACCTGGGCTTCTTTTTGCCAACTAGCTGTTCACACAACATCAAAGCTGTACGTTTGTCCTATACAAGGCTAGTAGTTAGCTAGGTTCCTCTGCCCCTTAGTAGTTCTAGGCTATTCCCATGTTCAACTGGCCGGTTTTTTACCTTGCACGTCAAAACTGTTCTCGGTGAAACAAATGTGCATACTAGTACTACTACTAATTACTAGTGTTTTCTTCCATTTGTACACAGTCAAGGGACAACTGATGGCCTCGTCTACCTTAGAACAAACCTACCATTGACAGGCGACAATCCGATAGCAACAGAGAGAAAGTGAAAGAATAGCTTGTTTTCTTTCTAAATAGGGGCCTTCTACATGCTGTTATTATACCTCTCATCCTTTCCCTAAAGACATTAATTTTCTTTCCCAAAAAAAAGAAAGACTCATAGCCTTGACAATTCGGATGGATAAACTTAACTGCACTAAATGCACCTGATTGCTGTCTCAAAGATCGAGAATCAAATATAGAGCATACATATACGAAAGGAATCAAACTAAATTTCAGGTTCTCATTGCAAGCTGAACAACAGGATTATACGTAGGTCATTGCAGAGCGTACCAGCTTGTGCACAAGCTCAACAGAACAGGGCACAACAAACCGTTCTGAACAATTGAAGATAAACTGCCTTGCAAAAAAATGAAGATAAACTGGCCCTCAAAAACACAGGAAATGTACTGAAACCGACACCAAGCACACTGATGCTACGGGGTTGTTCCAGGCCCAGCATACTATATTATAATGATACAAGGTGATTTCACCTTGACTGCTGTCTGCATATTAGCATCTTTAGTTTGTCAAGCTCTCGTGGAAACCTCTCTTGATCCATCTTCTCTAGAGGCTGCACGCAATACTACAGAAATACATAAACTTTTAATGTAACGTGTGACTGAGAAAATGAATTTGCTCGAATTGGACAAATGTTTGTAACCTACTAGTGTTGATGCAAATGCCTAACTGAAAAGGTGAATTGTTCAAATTTGTTATCAACCTCCAGCTGGTAACAACAAACTTGTTCGAGAGAATACTCAGATATCATCGTCCATATTAATATTCAGCTACATTGATATATCATGTTCTTTCATAGCAAAATATGTACACGTTTCAGTTGACATGAGGACAACATTTGATTTTTTTATTCTAGATCCTCATTTAGGTAATGAGTTTGTTAATGAAAGCTTTCTAGACTGAATTTACAATTAGAGTTCACAAATTTCCCCTTAATTCAGTTCATTTAATAATTAGAATTTGTCCCACTTAACATGTGGATCTTCAAAGCCTCAGTTGCCACATGAATTGAGTTATGTGGTTTCAAACGCCTCAAACTTATTTGCATCAGTTTACAATATCCCTCCACATATCCATAGCAGGTTTATACACGAGTGACAGTTGTATACCTCGAAAAAAAATTTCAAGAACTGTTCATAACAAAAATATTTTAGATAGTAGCGACACGGATTTTGTTCGTATGCAAAAAGAGAAAAGGTAATATACCAGACAAAGATGTAAGGATACCTGGAGTGTAGAAGTTCAAGTAGGGAACAACCACGCCAACGCATGAGGCCTCGTACACCTTCGTCGCCCTACCGGACTTCAGATCAATAGTGAAGATTCCACCTTTCACGTTAAGAAAAATGACGCCAATGCCTTCTGCGGAGCCAAGCAAAAAAGGCATGGTACTCCATGAGCCGTCAATGGGTAGCAGCTTCTTGAGGTTAATGACTTTGCTTAGCTCCCATCGACCAACTACATCAGCCCTCGACCATAGGCGAAGTTCGAACTCCTCCTCCACTCTTACGAACCCCAGCCGACCACCCTCCGTAGTTGTAAGCTCAATATAGGACAGACAAATTGGGTTTTCCCCTACATAAGGTAGTTGTATCAGATATATTTGCTGCGTGCTCAAATCATACTCGAGAATTCCTTTATTCTGGGCAGCCACGAAGAAGAGTTTGTTCCCCACGAGGGCACTACGCTCCCAACCGACACAGACATCACATTGTGCACCAAAAATCTGTTCGCTCCACATGCCAGTCTCAGAGGAGTATACGCAGGAGAATATCTCTTTTTCTTCAGTGCGCACTAGGACGACAATGAAGGGTCCGCCGTGACAGTCGAGGTGGTCGCATGAGGCAGGAGTGGAGTCACATAACACTGCAGTTGTCCTGCTCTGTGCGTTCCAACTTCGTGGCGGCGCCTCGGGTAATTCTATCTTCAGGTTCGTGATGGGATCCCAGACGATGATGCGAAGTTCTTTGTAGTACGCTGGATAAGAGTGAAGGAGGACGCGGCCATGGCGAGAGTCCCACGGTCGCAGGCCACGGTTGTCAACGTAGGGCAGCCAGGATGTGGATGTGGGCACGAAGCGTGTATTGTAGACTCCACCATCTGAGGCCTCGTTTGGATAGGCGTGTATCGGCAGGTATCAGGGGTGGATCCCCGGTCTCGCGGGGAGGAAATACGCGCGAGGAAGTCCAACCTCACCTGTGCAGATTGGTGCATTTGGCAACGACGTGGATCAACCACGATCCACGGCAATCCCCACCGATCAACCGGGGTAGAAAAAAACTCCACCCGAGGCCGGGAATGGTTCACTCGCCGAGTCACGCTCCTCGCGGCTGCTCCTCCGGCGGCGCACGCTCCTCTCAGGCCATCTCTTCACTGACACTGGTGGTCAACTGATCTCATCACGCCCTCTTCTCCTTCCTCATCCACCTTGCCCTCTCGTTTCCCTAACCTCTTCATCTTTCTCGCATCGTGGAAGCAGCCGAGCTTGTACCAAGAGATGCCACGATGTGCTGGTGCCCGGAAATCATCGGGCCACCCGAGCGCTCCGGTGGAGCCAAGAGGACAGCCAGGCGGTGGTGGAGCAAGGGAAGAATGGCGAGCACACCAGCTGCTCGACAAAAAGCTTCAATGGCGAGATGTTTAATCGAACTTTAATCTTTGACTTTTTTCTGTCGCTTCTTTTGTCCCAATGTTTGCAGAGCTTGAGCTGAATCCAATTCTGCTCTTATTTGTGCTTTATCTCTGATTTTATTTTTTCTGTTTCTCACTTTTGTTTTTCTCGCAGGAGCATATCCCCGTAGAACCCAAACCGTACAGTCTATTTATGCTATGGTTAGTTTTTAAACCCGACGTGGATTGGGTGGCGGGGCATGGATCAACCCAATCCACGGCGGGGTCAGGTCACACGTGGATTGCTCTTTCAGATTGCCAAACGAGGCCTGAGTGATCCCAAAGGAAGCCGAGGATGGGGGGTGTGTGATGGAATTCCCGGAACCTGCGGCGGAAGCCGGCGTCGGACACGAGACGACACCAGCGCTTGGAGACAAGGGCGGCGCGGACGAGGCTTGCTGGGCTGTCCGCCGGGAGGCGGAGAAGGACCTCCTCGACGAGCTCGTCCATCAGCGACGGTGGCATGCGTGGCGGCGGCGGCATGCTGCTTTGCTGCTGACCTTAATTAGCGAGAATTTGTTCGTCCGGTCGCAGCGATTTATGGGAGCCCTGGTTCAGCCTCAAGACGGGATGAACCGATCGATTTTCTTTCCATTGACGGGCAAGTTCCCTTTTACTCTCGGTTCCTTGCGGTTTTACTATTCTTGCTGCGGCTCAATTCCAGAGTCCTTCCGAGCTACGATCGCTACTGCAAACTACCAAAGCTTCCTGCGCTCAATTCTTGCTGCGGCTCAATTCTCCTCTCCTCTTGATGGCGGAACGCCGGAACCTTATTGCTCCTGCAACTACGTAATGAAGAAATGATAACCCAAATCTGCTCCAGAAGAACCAAAAAGATCCAAAATATGGGCCAAACAGCATAGACAATTTTAACACGAAGGTACAGACATGGGCCGGCCAGGGTTCAGCGAAATAGGGGCTTGACGAGGAATCGAGGACCCCGCAGCAGCAGCAGGACTAACTGATTTTTTTTTGCCTTCTGTTGCGTCGATCTGCCTTTGCCGGGAGCTGGTGGCTTTCCCGGGCGTGGACGCTTTTAAATTAATTTATTTAGAAACACATGTTCTAACACTTCGCAAAAAAGAAAAAACAAAAAGAAACACATGTTCTAAATTATTATTTCACTGATTATATGGTCTAACATAATAGTAAAAATGGAATAAAAAATCATCTTTATTGCATCGGCAATCTTCAATCCTAAAATGTTCCATGACCTAGAATAAAACGTCTCAAGTTCAATAAATCTGTTCCATTTGTTAACCCAAAAGGCTAGTTCGAGCTTCAACAAACAACTGTCAAACTAAAGTAAACGGAATGTAGTTGATAGCCTAGGGCGGAGGAATGTGTTTACGAACCAGATTTCAACCCAAGAGGGAGGATGAGCAGTTCGGTTAGAGGAAGATTAATTACGCCCATGATTTGGAGGCTGACATGCATGTCGGTGAAATCTTGTGACGATACCAAAAGTTTCATCAGGAATTTTCTATCTTTGCAGATAGGCCTATAGTGTGCTGACTAGGATGCCATATTGCATAACTCACCGATACAGTAGGGTCACTAACGAGTAACGAATAATGTTTCGTCACAACTATTAGAATACCTAAATGTGGGACCATGATATGTTTACTGTGTCGTATTAAAATTATTCTGGGTCGCCGAGCTAAGTGACGCATCAAGCCATCACAAAACCCTCAAATTATATTACCTGAATAGTGGGCCCGAACTGGTCTTTTGTAATATCTTTGACTAAATGGAATGATTTATGACGACACTTATAATTGTCATGGAATGAGAAAATAATGAGAAAAACCACAAAATAGTCACTGTAAAAGTTTGATGATAGATGTTTGTCACCAATCAGCACATTCCTTTTAGTAGAAACTACACTACAGTGAGAAAAAATTATCACATATCTATGCTTTCTAATACTAGTTTCATAAACAACACAATTCTGAACATGTATCACAAAACTATGCTGTCGCAAATCAATTACACACGGACACAAAACTACAACTTTATTCTCCATTAAGGTTAGATAATCACACATTGTGCTCATTTCGTATCACAAAACTTTGCTTTCTCCAATGGGCACAATTGTAGTTCTGCCGTACATAACGAAAAATGTGCTGTTTTGCCATTTGATATAGAACAAACATGTTAGTTCTTTGAATTGGTTACCAAAAGTGTAATTTGAAGGTATATGTATGTCCTAAAACATGTAGTTTTTTATAGATTCTTAAAAAGTGTAGTTTTACAACAGTTTTTGCTATTTTATATAGTTATGTAAATTGACTTTTATATTCTGAGTTGGGTTGTCAGATTTCCCAAACTAACCAGGCTAGTACCACCTGCAGCCCACTAATTTCGCCTGGCCCAAGCACAACCCAGCCCGTGCCGGCATGGCACGAGGCCTTGGGCTGTGCTTGGGCTTGGGCCGCTGGGCGCCACGGGTGCGTCCCATGTAAGTTTTTTAAATAAATATTGTTCTGTAAGTTAACAAGGAAGCAATAGTGGTGTAGTGAACCAGTTGTGGAGTACTCAGGCTGCAGACCCTTTGGTCTGAAGTTTGATCATTGCTTACCCCGTTTTATCTAAATTTCAGTTCGTTTGGGCTTAATTCTTCATGGGCCAGCACACCAGCTATTGCGCCGTTGGCTAGGATGGCCAGGCCCGTTACCTCATCACATTGGTCATGTGGCCCTTAAAAAAAAAAAAAGAAACGAGTCAAGTGTCAGCAACAGTTTCTTGTACACAGGTCACTGAACACTTGGTTGCGTCTTTGGTACGCTGGCTCAGCTCCATTTATTCCAGATCTGCTCCTGTACCAACATGGGGACACCACACCTAATGCTGTTTGGCATTTTAATATGGCCGGCTATTTACATAACCATGACCTCCAAATAATATTGAAGAATTTTACATTACAAATTGAGGAACTTAATTTGTACCAAATCGAACAAATATTTTGAGCTACATTAATGTTAATATGGTGCAAGCTTTCTGTAATGTTATATTTTTGCCAACTACTTGTTCCATGGCATATTTCATGAAAAAGAAAAATTGATTAAGCTGTTTCGGTAATGTCTATCCATCTTTCAATAAGGCTAACCAAGAGAGATGATTGAGTTCGTTTTGTTCTGGAGCTCATGATGAACAAAATCCGACGTCCCATTTTTTCCTCTTTTTTTTTGGTCCCACACAGTGCTTGAGATTCCATAGAGATAGGATGTGTGTAAGTATTCTCAGATGGCTCTGTTATCCAACTCCGGATAATCCCTCGGGTTTTTATTTCTTGTCATTAGGACATGCTTGGTAGTTAAAAATTGAACCAGCGTGCCTGTCTCACGACAATAAAAGAAAACCGGATGCAGTATGTATTTTAAAATGGCTGAAATCTTCGAGGCAAGAGGTTGGTGTGAAGGAGCTGTCAATGACGATGGCTGGGACAAAGGAGCTAGTATATGCAATTATTAACCATAGCTATCGGCCGGAGCGGTGTCTGCTTGGCTGTCGACGTCACCACGCTGTTCACACACACGTGATAAGCACGTTGACAGATACTTCCTCCTTCAGACCTTGAACCATCGTAGCTACAATTCTTGCACTTCTTCCCTTGATCTTGGCGCGCCATCTTCCAAGAAGATCATCCAAATCCAAACGCTAGGAACCAAGGAGGTGAAAAACTTTAGCTTTGTTTCTTCCTTGGATTTTATTTTTTCTAATTCGTTGATATGAGCAGAGCAGCAGAGCGGAGCAGGGCTGGTGCGGTTGCTTCTTGTGGGGCGGAACAATGGGGACGAGGTGGCACGCCGTTGCTGCTCTCGGGGTCACGTTTGCCGCTGCCACCGCCGTGGTCGCTGCCGACCGGGGTCTCTGGCTGCCTCTGACCGGCGTCTCGGTGGCGGCGGAGGAGAAGATGGGTGTGCTCCAGAAGGTCGCCAATCTGATGTGGAGGAGAGATGGCAACACATACCAACACGTTTGGCCGGTAATGCCCAGAGTACATACAGATTCATGCTTTCTTACTTGGATCATTAAAATTCCTTTACAGTAGTTTATTTCTGTGTCTTGGATAAGTTTGCTAACTTAGGAGATGGTGACTACTGTACTTCATGTTTCTTCTGCTACAGATTAACAATAGAATTCAGTTTGAGCATGCATGACGAACTGAACCTTTCTCTTTGATTTCTGACTAAATTCGTTGCTGTGATTTAAATAGTGCCTTTTGGTTAGTAAGAGATTTGCAATGTTTATAGGCGTGATGTGCTAATCGGTGAATTTTGTGGATGGTGTCTGCAGGAAATGGAATTTGGATGGCAAATTGTGCTGGGCTCACTGATCGGATTCCTCGGCGCGGCATTCGGGAGCGTTGGTGGTGTTGGTGGTGGTGGGTTCTTTGTGCCAATGCTGAGGCTGGTAATTGGGTTTGATCCGAAGTCGGCCACTGCGTTATCGAAGTGTATGGATCTAATTCCTTCATCTGGCCCTTCCTCTTGTATGCATGCTCTGAAAGCAACAGTTCGTGTGGTGCATATATAATCGACTTATTAAAATTAATTTTATGGTATGCTTTTGTAATTGATTCACGTGTGCGGCGGTTTGATGTACGCGGGTCTTGTTGTATGTTTCTGTCCTCTTCCTGTTGTAGTGTACTGCTGCTTAAAAGCGTGTGCCTCTGGCTAGTTTGGGTACTTCAATATCCCAAAAGTATTAGTTGATACCGCTCTCCTCTGCTGGTTTTGTATTCCAAAGAAAGTTCTTGTGGTGGTGCTAGTTCTATATTCATGTGCATGCGGATCATATGTTTTTTGCTTGCTTGGAAGTAGCACTTAATTGTTTGCAAAATATAGATGTGCTCCCATCTGGTAAAAAGATGCAAGAAAGATAAAAAAGGTTCTAGCACTTACTTGTACATCCAAGCTATTTTGGAGCTCACATTTTGTTCTTACCTAATTGTCTAACAGTTCTTTGAGTACATTGTTTTCATTAATATTTGAAATAATACTCTTCTTACTGAGTCGCTACATATGTTCAAAAGCGTAGCAGCATTACATAACAGTTGTACACTATCAGTTTGTTCGATTACCTCTATTGATTTGTTGGGCTCTCTTAACCAGGTATGATCATGGGAGCATCTGTTTCAACTGTCTACTATAATCTCAAGCTGAAACATCCAACATTGGACATGCCAGTAATTGATTATGACCTAGCCGTGCTCATTCAACCTATGCTCATGCTTGGGATCAGCATTGGTGTTATTTTCAATGTTATATTCCCCGACTGGCTAGTTACAGTTCTCCTGATAGTTCTTTGCTTAGGTGCTTTTCCTGTACCTATTCTCAACACCATGACAATCGTCTATCTAATTTCTCCTGATACTTTGTACCTTCAAATTTGATAATAGGCACATCAACTAAAGCCTTTCTAAAGGGCGTTGAAACATGGAAGAAAGAGACAATAATCAAAACGGTGAACTTTCATGATTTCCTTGTCATCTTTGTGAACCATGAAACTTAGCCTTCTCTTAGTTTGTTTGGTGTCATGTTCGTATAATGATACTACCATGTTTTCTTCCAGGAGACTGCAAAACGTTTGGAACAAACAAGTAAGACAGCAAGAAACAATTATGCTTGTCTGTCACAAAATAAGTTGTTCCTTACCTTTTTAAACCTTTCAGGTGACGAGGCAGCCTATGCACCACTCCCTGCTGGACCTAGTGCGGCAGCTAATGCAAAATTCCAATCAGATGAGGCGGTAAACATCTAATGATATATAATCAAAACTTTTTTTTAGCCATAGTCATAATGCTTAAGCTAGAAAATATCCAACAATTCAGACATCAGTTATGAAGAACATTCACTGGAAGGAGCTTGGTCTTCTTACATTCGTGTGGGTGGCATTCCTTGTGCTTCAAGTCACAAAGGTGAGGATTTGAATGAAAGATACATTTAAACATATAAATTATTTACTATTAGTGTCAGCCTCATTTAATATTCAGTGGGATTGATGTTGTGTAAATTTGTATGATAATTGCAAAGTTTTTCCAGCTTCTTTTGCTATCTTCAACAATAACATCATTATATGTCATTTTTTCTCTATTGCAGAATTACACTGCTACTTGCTCCAGATGGTACTGGGTCTTGAACTTTCTCCAGGTACTGGGTCTGCTCATGTTGGAATGTAGAAAATGGATGATGCATTGCTTATAGTATTGGTCACACATAGCAGGCAGAACATGATGAAATATTTCTGCTAATTGGATATGTAGGTCCCAGTGTCAGTAGGAGTTACAATGTACAAAGGGCTTGGACTGATGAGTGGCAAGATGGTGTTATCATCAAAGGGGAATGAACAAACTACCCTAAAACTTCATCAGGTATTCGTGTACGGCTTTTTTGGCATCGCCGCAGGACTTGTCGGTGGCCTTCTAGGTGTCGGAGGTGGCTCCATTTTGGGGCCGCTGTTCTTGGAGCTCGGCATCCCTCCCCAGGTGCACTCCTCCACGATCCTTCCTTTTTAATGCTTGCTCAAGTTTTGCATTGCACTAAAACTCCTTCCCAACTAAAACTATGATAGGTATCAAGAGCTACAGCCACATTTGCGATGATGTTCTCATCTTCTATGTCCGTTGTTGAATACTACCTCTTGAACCGGTTCCGGTGCCTTATGGTACCAGCTGTTACTTTCATGCTTTTCCCCTTGTTACAGCAATAAGGGATATATTGACTTGATTTCTTTTCTTTTTCTTCAGCTATTTATTTCATCATTGTGGCATTCATTGCTGCCTTTGTCGGCCAGCACTTGTCGAGGAAGTTGATCAACTGGTTAGGGCGGGCATCGCTTATCATCTTCATATTGGCTTTCGTGATCTTCATCAGCGCAATTTCTCTTGGTACTGTCTCTTACACCAAATTAAAGTTAATCTAATCGCACTCTTTAGAATTTGTTACTTAAATGATATTATGTTCCTTTGCAGGTGGTGTTGGCATATCAAATTTTATTCACAAGATTGGGCGGCATGAATACATTGGGTTCGAGGAGCTTTGCAAGTATGATACATAAGAAGCAAGTAGCTTCGAAGATTTGAGTGATGCAATTGTGAAACCCTTATCCGAAAGACCCAGTGGGAAAGTTACTATAGCTAAGTGGGATGGACAATTGGGCGAGTTATCGTAGCTAAAAGAATAGGAAGGTTAGGCCTTCCGTAGTGTGATGGCTATGCCCCAAATGTTTTGGGCCCCACCACAGCAAAATAGGAACCGGAACTCTGTAGCGTAATGTGAGCACCGAAGCTAAAAGCAAGCGTGGGCCCTATGTATCAGAAAAAACTCTTTCCTTGCACGGCCGGTCGTTGCGCTCGCGCGAGAAACAATCCCCTTTCGTGTGAACAGTGCTCGAAATAATATATTTTATGGAATTGGAACCGATGCCTGCTCAGGAACCGCTCCTACATTTGGGCATCGCCTGCATTTGGGAACCAGCCTGCACAGTGGTGGGAGCGGTGCCCAAGCTGAGAAAATGAATTTGGGCACCGCCTCCACAGTGTAAAATGAATTTGGGCACCGCCTCCACAGTACACTGTGGAAGGCCTTACTACCACCGGAAAATTTAGGGTGAGTTGAGCCGACTTCAATAGTCAGGCAACCGAAGGGTAATAACTCAGGTTTCATCCTTTTACGCTATGTGAGTATGACAACGTCGACACTTATGCGTGGCCCACCCAACATGGACATCAACCTTGTTTTGGCCTTGGGATTTTACAAGTAGTATCAGAGATGATCTCGTGGTTTCACTAGAGCGTGCACGCTAGGGCACATGTGGACCTAGTTATACACATCAAAGACATGTGTGCCAACTTTAGATGTGCATCCTTGGCCAAGACGGGGATTCCGACCCGGTGTCCCATATGGGTGATAATTCATTGAGGATGTGGAGTCATATATGGGGACGACTGGAAAACCTTGGCCCTAAAGGAGACCCATTGAGGCAAGTTACTATAGCTAGTGAGGGCCATCAAGCCAAGTTACTATAGCAAACAAAGTAAGAAGTTTAGTGCAACCACGAAAAATTAAGGGTGAGTTGAGCCGACTTAAACAGCAAAAAAAAAAAAAAAAAAACTCCAGATTAGTCACTTGGCTATTTGGTTCTTTTTGTTCTTTCTCCTGCTCTGAACATTCCTGTGGCCGCAGAGTTTAGACTTGAAACTTGCCTCTCCTGTCCCTGCTCTGAATCTGGCCAATTCTTTGTAGTGCGAAAGTTGTTTGGTGAATGTCAAACAGACATTCAAGACGTTCCCGCCGACCCAGATTGAGAAGCTTCCCGCCGCCCTGCTCCGCCCGTTCCGGTGTCCGTTCTACCCGTTCTCAGCTTCTCGTTTTATTGTCCATGGCGATCAGAGGGTTGTTTCGTTGCAGTGGCTCGAAAGGACTGCAGCTGGTACTGATCTACCCGGTACATCCCTGATTAGGTAACTAGCTACTGGATCGTGATGAACTATAATTAACATTCCTGCCGACGTCGTCCATGTAGGTTGCACGGTGGTACCCCGACGTTAGGTGACTGATAGAAACAAGTTAATTGATGATGCAATTTTGACTTATCCCACTGCGTTGAACATGGGACACTGAACACAACTCTGTACCTGCGTTTCTTGACTGGCCACCAGTCTGGTTTGATCAGTTCAAGGTCAAATGCGTACGTAGAAGAACAAGAAACGAAAGTCCGTGTATGAAAGTCAATATGGCTTCTTTTTGCTTGCATTTATTAGCTCGTGCCATAAATGATTTGTCTTCCATCAACTTACCCATTTCTCTCAAGTTCAGTTACAAATTGAAAGTAATATCTAACATACAATTGATTCCGATGATGCGATGCTGCACACTTTTTAAAAACAAGTAGCCCAACTTACACTGTAAACAAGAGTGTGGAGTGAGGAGTGACAGATTTGAGGTTACATCTTCTCAGATAAATGAGAGGAAAATGAAAATTAAACTATATGTATCTTGGCCCCCGCGTAGCATGAGTTTACTCCAAAGCTGGGCCCCCGCGTCGTCCTCCTCGGGCGACTCGGGCGGCGAATCTCATCGCCGCCACCCAGTCCTCCCTCCTCCATCTGACCCACCCGGCCGCCGGAGTTCGCTGGCGAAACAACTCGCGCAGCGGCGAGGAAGGCGGCGGCGGGTCACTGTTTCGGCTTCCATCCCTAGTCCTTCCCCAATCTCCTTCTGCTGGATCTCGTGAGCAGTGATGGCGTCCGTCCTTGGGCCGGCATCTCATTCGCGAGCGGATCCGGGATATGGTGGTGGCCTGACAGCGACATCGTCTCCATGCGTGTGGATCTTGTGGCGGCGCGTTCGCCCTTGGTGCCGACGGCCTCACCCGACGTGTGGATCTTGGAGGTGCTCCAAACTCCTCCGCTTGATCCGGAGGCGATGTGGTCTGGCGGGGTGAGACAGCCCGCTCTCGCATCCTGGGCGACAAACATGCCATGCGGTGGCGATTAAGCGCTTCCAGGGGCGGCGGGGATGGTGGCTGCGGCTCGCATCAAGGGCGGCGCGGCTGCCTCGTTGCGGCGGCCCTTGATGTCTCCAGGGATCAAGGGGGCGGCACTGCTACCTTGGTGCGGCTATCCCATCTGCGGACCTTCGACGATGGAGTTGCGGCCAGGTATCAAATGCAATGGCTATCTAGTTCCGGTCGAAAGATTTGGCGATGGTGACACCTTCGTGCGTCACATTCCTTCTTGAAGGCTTCGTCGAGGAACCAAGCCCTCCTCAGCTCTTCAAATGTTCTTGTGGATGACGGCGGCATAGTTGATGTCGTAACCTTGTTGGAGGCGTTATCTTGGAGCAGTGCTGTGGAGTAGCATCCGACTTTGGTTGCATTTCTTCCATTGTGCATCAGGTTCTGTTGTCTTCAGCAGCTCTCAGCGAATGATGCCGTTATTAATATTCTCTGATCATCCCTTTCAAGGGGGGTGATTGAGAATTCACTTCATCAGATGTGTTCGAGTGGTCTTCGCTTCAATCATCAGACACAATTGTCTTTGGATTGGCAGATGCTTCGATACTCTTCTCCAGCCCATGGTGGACGAAGACAAAGGGAGTAGACCGTACTCAAAAAGGCGCTCTGGAAGATAACATATGCTGCAGTTTGGAGACTTTTCTTCTTCTTTTTTTGTAGCTTTTTATTTATCAGTGTGCGATTGTGCACTACTGTTGCTTGCCGAGTTAACTCATCGGAGATTGTAATTGGCTGTAACTTTCTTGGAAGTCAAGGCCAATGCGGTTGTAGCTTCTTTGAAGGCCAAGGCTGGGATTAATACAATTTTCCCATTATCTAAAAAAATATGTATCTTGGCCGTTTTGTACATCAGAATCACTCTTGTGTAATTTGGCAATTCATCCCCTTCCTTTTTCTGAGACCCTCACTCTGGTCCATCATTCGTAGGGTGCTCTCAATACTGCAAACAATAGATAATTTTTAAAAATAATACCAATCGGCTGAGAAATAATTAACTTTTGCCCAAATCGATCATTGTTCCTAACTAAGTACAAGGATGGACAAGTTGAGGAGGTAGAAAACACTAATTATCAAAAGCAGTGCAGCACCAGCAAGTAACAATAGAACTATCAATAAGCGAATATTATTTCGTCATCCAAGTTGACGTATCATAAGCATTCATAACTAAGTAATGTGTTTGTGGTACGTACTGCAGAAGCTCATCAGTGCACATAGAGAGGAAAATAATACTTCACAAAATAATTAAAATAAAATTAGAACGGCTTCGGACCAATGATAACAGGTATTCAGGATCCAATAAGTTGGCATATCGAAAGCATTCCTAGGCTAAAAATGTGTGGTGTTACATCCTACAGAAGCTAAAGGAGGTGATTGGCTACTCAACGGAAGAGAAGACATTTCTGTTCCTTGAAAAATTTACTACAAAACATTTAAGAAAAACACGATGGGAAGAGGCAGACGCCTCCCCGCTTTGATGTAAGAAGAATGCAGACCACCAAAATTTACTCCCAAACTTATTAAACGCCCCTTAATTTAGTAGCACTTAGGATTTGTTCCACTGGCATGTGGATCCTGGGGGGCACATGTCTGTGTACATTGCGAGACAAATAATATGCTTCGAATGAATTAAGTTAGATCCGCTTCAGACTAACCATAAAAAGGTGTGTACACTGAATAACCCTATCTACCAAGATAATTTCAAGAAGGCAAATTTGTCTGAGACACATTGAAAAATAGTGGCTTCGTTCGCAACACACCAACAAAGTCGAATTTGTCTGCAACACACTACGATTTTGCAAACTCTCGTCTGTGACACACTATGACCATTTAACAACTATTTGCAACCTTTTTATCTCAATTTATAAAATATATTAGAATTTGAAACTTGTCATCAATATGCATTGTTGCATTATCTATCATTAAAAAATGGAGCTGGATTTTTTCGATTGCTTGCATGATATTCTCGACAAATTAAATATTAAAACAATGAGCAAATCCAAACAATCGAGAAAAATCCAGCTGTATTTTTAATGATAGACAACACAACAATGTACATTAGTGCTAAGTTTCAATTTCTAATGTCTTTTATAAATGAGATGAAAAAAGTTGCAAATAATTGTTAAATGGTCATAGTGTGTCACAGACGAGAGTTTCCAAAATTGTAGTGTGTTACAGACAAATTCGACTTTTTTGGTGTGTTGTGGACGAAGCCATCATTTCTCAGAGTGTGTCAGACAAGTTTGCCTTTCAAGAATGACAAGAAGGTCATTTTTATTGTATCTTCATCAATTCATTGCTCATGAATGCAAGCAAATAAGTTTCAAGTTCTGCTGGGATACAGAAGTAATCAAAAAGCAGTCAAGAGTAATGTGGTGCATGACATTGAAGTTTTTAATTTCAAATTGACATTTTCTCGAGCATAAATATTATTAAATGATGTGATTCATACATATTCATGGCCAGCAAACTGACTTCAGCTCAGTTGGTTAGTGCCTCAAGTGGTGAGGCCACCCACCAGGGTTCAAATCCTGGTGTGCACCAATTTATGGAATAAAAAAATCCCCTCGTTGGCAGCACCTAAAATATAATGGCGACGACGCCGACTTGGATGTCTTGAATCCGGGCCGTGGGCTGGTTTGGGCTCTCCTACCTGGGGGTAGTTGCAGTAGTCACCAGCACGGTCAACGGTGTTCGACCCAAGTATCTGCGCGGCCCTATAGGGTGATGCCGGGGTTCGGGGATTTTTCTCGACCGGAGAAGGTTGAGCTTCTCTCTATCAAAAGAAAGCCGTGGGGGCGGTCTTACCCCCACCGGTCGAGATTTTTTTTTTACATATTCATGGCCAGCTTCTATTTCAAATTTTATGTTAGAAGTACGAAGATAATGCCGTCGAAAGAACATTGCTGACAGCAGAAAACTTAGGAGATGCATTCCCTTAAACACAACACACAATTCGTGATGCCAACAAAAATATTCCACATCACGTTAATGCTTATGGAGTTTTCAACCATGATGAGAATCTTATGTTTTTTATGCACGTGTACACCAGCTCTTGGTCGCTCACCTGGACAGGCTGCTCCCAATGCTGCGCAAATCGACAATATTTTGAATCAACGTCAGCTGATTGCACGCAACTTTTTTTTGAGAGAGAATTGCACACAGCTTTAATTACCCAGATGCACAACTTTAACCGTCATCAATAATTTATTCAATATGAACACTGGAATGTTTTTTTAAAAAGTAAGAAAAGATATACTAGCTGAGTTTAAAGATAGGAGTTGCTATTTTTCAGTCGTTTGAAAAACAAAGGTTGTTTCAATCGATACTCCAGACCGTACAATTTTGATCAAAGTGTCTGAGTCTGTTGCAGTTGTTTTCTAGTTTCAGGCACTCAAAAGGCTTACAAGTGGGGCACAAGGCTTGAACGAATCAGCTATAGGAAAATCATTAAAGATAAGGCGGCAAATACCTGGAGTGTAGAAGCTCATGTAGGGAAAAATATCAAAGACGCGCCCTTTTTCCTTGCATACGTAGGTCACTTTGCAAGACTTCGGATCAAAAGTGAAGATCTCATCATTTACACGCAAAAAAAGTATAGCAGCATCGTGTGCAAAGCCGGCCACATCCAACTTTGTGTAGGCAATAGCAGGGAGCACTGCCTTGAAATCAATGACCCTGCTTTGTGCCCATCGTACGTGTCCATCGGGACTAGCCTTCTCCAACCATAGGTAGAGTTTGGCGTTCTTCACAATGGCGAATCCTAATCCATCGCCCTCTGTTGCCACGAGAATAGTGTGTTCTCAATGCCTTGATGTCGAAGGATGCATCAGAGACATTCCTTGTGTTGCCAAATTGAATTTTAGGAACGATTTACTATCCTGAAACTTGACGTAGAGTGCATTCCCACGAGAGCACTATTCGGCCGCCAAGCCCAATCAATATGTCCGTCGACGAGGTTCTGAGCAGTGACCAGCTTGCTCCAAGTGCCAGTTTCCGATGAGTAGGTGTAGATATAGATATGATTAAGTACAGTGACCACAAGTACAACGAGGAAAGGCCCATGGTTGCAGTCAAGGTGGTCGCAGCTGCCGTTATTGGCACATAGAACAGATGCGTTCCATTCAGCAGAAGGTAGCACGAGGTTTCCGGACTCGGGTAGCAAGGGCAGTTCCCTCTGCTCGTCTGTGATAGGGTCCCAGATGACAAGGACGTCCTCCCAGGGACCCCTTAACGCATTGGGAGTCCGCAGTAAGCGGCCGTGGCGAACATCGATCACATCAAGGTTGTGACGGTCAGCAATTTTCGGGCACGCGGAGGTGCGGACGAAGGTGGAAACTGGAGCTGAGCTGGTAGAATAGAGGATACCTAGCATTGGGGGAGTATGGTGGAACACGCGGAACCTGCGGCGGAAGCCGGCATGGGAGACGAGGCGGCACCATCGCCTGCAGACAACGGCGGCGCGGACGAAGCTTGCGGGATCGTCCGGCGGGAGGCGGAGGAGGACCTCCTCGACGAGCTCGTCCACCAGCTGCGGCGGCGGCGGCGGCGGCGGTGCCATGATGGTTGCCGGAGAGCAAAGGGTTTGTTTGGGGTGTTCGCGAGTCTCTAGAGAGTAGAGACCGTCCAAGGCCGATAGGATCGATCTGCTTTGGCTGGTGCGGTTCCATCACTTCCGCGCCACCAGGTCCAGTTTAATCTCGGTCTGCCAGGTGGGACAAGTGAGGCAGAAGTGAATTGATTGGCTCTCGCATTTTCGGAGGCCACAAGTCAATCATCCCTTTTTGTGTTTTTTTTTTTAATTTTTGCTTGAGATAAGACAACACAATTCAATGTTTTCTCTTCGTCTACTTAGACAAAATATTCTTGGGTATACTCAAGGTTCAGAGAACTTTAAGCATCTTTCATCTGGATGTCGGTCGGATTTGTGTTTTTCCAATGTGAATATGGTGAAGGAGGCGACGATGGGCTCGGCTACGGGCTCGACAGTGGCAAATTCTTCGTACTTGCATGTGGAATATCTACATTCCCCTCTTTTGCAAAAAGGTTGGGTTTCAGTTTTCTCCCGTCGGAGATGAGGATGACGGTAGTGAATGGTGACATGACTGTGTTCGTTCAGATCGGAGTTTTCCTCCGTGACATATCCGTTTGGGATGGTGATCCTAGATGGTGGAATTTGCGGCACTTGCAAGGTTTCTTGTCTCCCATCAATGGAGTTAGTGTTGATTGGGATGGTTTTGTAATCAAGGGATGTAATGTGCTTCAATATTAATGGAATTCCCTTTTCGCAAGAAAAAAAGAAAGCTGATTGCATATTCCCAAACGGTAAACTCAAATAATTTAATTAACGCTATTACGGAACCTAACAAAAGTGAGGATATTGTTCGTGCTTGGATGTGCATAGGAACTCGTGAATTCTTTCTATGTATTCTTCCAAACTCAACAACGTGTTAACCCCGCCCTTATTTCCTTGGACCAGCCTAGACTGTGACTTCAAAACGAAGAACGTTGTCGATCATGTCCCCTGCGGCAGGTTAATCCTCTAGTCTTCGTTGATCAGCAAACGAATTTTTTGCCAAGATAAAATTTACCGAGGATTGACACAGAAGGTCAAGTCATCGTACATGTGTGGCAAACTGAAAATCGATATCATTACACGTTGAAAATAAGAATACCTGGGTTCCTTCTTACCAACTAGCTGCTCGCACAAAATCAAAGCGGCACGTTTGTCCTGTACAAGGCTTAGGTTCCTCTGTCCCTTAGTTCTAGGCTATTCCCATGTTCAACTGGTCGGTTTTTTATTTTTCACGTTAAAACTTTTCTCTGCCCTATTTCAGGAAACAAATGTGCATACTATACTACTACTCGTTTTTTCTTCCATTTGGTTCACATTGAAGGGGCAGCTGATGGATAAACTAGCACTAAGGGTGTGTTTGGTAGGGCTTCGGCTTATTCTGAAAACAGCTTATCCAGTGGCTTATATACGAAAACAGCTTTTCTGGCTCATTCTGGCTTATCCTGTGAAAACAGCTTATCCTGTCAAACTGTTTGGCAAAACAGCTTATCCTGTCTTTTCTGAAAACAGCTTTTTCTGTCAAAATGATCCAAGTGCCCCTGTCCATTTGAGACATAGATATACACATGTAATATCTGTTAAATGGAAGAAATAATGTTCCATAACAAAATAAACTGAACTAATAATTTATATAGTGACCACTAAAATAATAGAGTACAATAGTAGAGTAGAACTTAATATAATACAATACAATAATGTGTCCAAAAGACCATCACCAACATAGTACGGCAGTGTTTACAAAAGCATCATGATCTTCACATAGCATACGGTCATACATCAAACTATACATGATCATGTGGATCTAGAAAGGTAGATTGCCCTCGCAAGATCATCACGGAACCTTCCATGGTGTGGTCACTTGATTCTGGAGTTGATGTGTCCGATGCATTTTGAGGAGGAAGATGCTTCGAATATCTCGAAGGTATGGTCGGCACATAATCGGGATCACGATCACACTTGGTGAAATCCTTATCTTGTGCATCATTCTCACGAATGTAGTTATGGAGACACATAGTAGCAGCAACTATCATCTTTTGTTTTTCCATCGAGTATTTTGGCATCTTGAAAAGGATTCTCCATTTATTTTTCCACACGCCAAATGCACGCTCTACGCAATTGCGAACACTTAAATGCAAATTATTGAAAAGCTCTTGCTCACCACATGGCGCAGGACCCCTCCTCCAATCTGGAATGTGATATCTTTGGCCCTTGTATGGCGTCAAGTATCCGTGACGATTTGGGTATCCAGCATCACCATTATAAAATTTTCCTACATGTACAAGACATTATGCATTAGTAAATACATGAAACATAAGAATAATATTGGCAAATACAAGTAGTAGTTCGTACCTGCAGGAGGGTGTGGAAACTCAGGATCATTCTCCAATGCATGAAAGAGCACTGCTGTATCATGCATAGACCCAGGCTGACCAATGGAGGCATAAGTGATCCGCAAGTCGAAATCAACGACAGCCAATACATTTTGGGTTGGTTTACCACTTCTTCCAATGTATCTCAAATAATCATTTGGAGGTGGAACTGCCGAAATATGTGTACCATCTATTGCTCCAATGCAATCTTTGAAATGTGGAAAATTTTCTCATCCTACGATCATTAGTAATCCTAGAGTGGGTACTAGTGAAGTTAGGATCTATTAGCTTTAAGTAATGCTTGCACATTGCCACCATACCATTCAGCACCTCATCAAATTTTCGACTTATTGTCTCTGTAGATGCTTTATGGTGCCCCATACAGCAGATTTCGACCACCCTTGACCCAAAGTCACAAGAAACATGCCAAGTGCTTCCACAGAGCTGATATGAATGGTTGATTTGAGTCCATAAGTACTTACTAAAAGGTCATGCAAGCTGTAGAATAGCCTCGTATCCATTCTGAACATCTTGTGGCTTCCTCCTGGAGTGTTCAAATGTTCCATAATCCAAGAATATCCACTCTATTGTGGACTCCTTGGCACATTCTTGTCAATATGTGTCAAATAGTGGCCGCTCAATGAAATTGCAATACCAGTTATCATTTTGCTAGCATTGCCCATCATGGACATAGTATTTGCAGTCCACTCATCATCTGAGGCGCTGTCATCCGTCTTACAGCCACTGTCATCTGAAGAGTCAGATCTGTACATTAAACATATGCTCAATTAGATGTATGAAACAAAAAACAATGCAAAAATATGACCCATAGCAGCAACAAGATCATGTGATAAGGCAACAAGATCATGTGATAAGGAAACAAATTAACGCATAGAAGCGTAAATAGCCATACAGATTGTCTCATAGTCATGAAATGCACAAGGGTCTGATAATTATTAAAACTAAAAGCAAAGATACAAGGCTTCATGTTGCAACATGGAAGCATAATAGCTCTACTTGCCACATCATTCCTAGTCATCCATTCAAGCTTCTGGGTCAAGTAGTCAAATCTTTCCTCATCAGTGCTTGTACTTGCCAAGAACATTCTTCTTTCAGCTAACTTGGTGAAAATCTGGCAAGCAATGAAATGCTCCTTAGTCCCATATGTAGCACCACACTACTTCACCAATGCCATAACTTCCTCTATGGAACAACCTGCTTGTTCCCTCCCCCTAGCAGCAATGGACTCACAAGATGTTGATATCCTCTCAGATATCCTCATAAGTTCTCCAACTTGCTCTTGAATCCATACACCACCACTACTCTTGGCTTTCTTTCCCTTTGTATTATTACTTGGCGTTGTACTTCGCTTCCCTCGTGCACTTGTAGGTGTAACCTCCTCCGGTTCATTATCATCATCCTTGTTGTCATCTTGGCTTTCATCAAGGTTGATGGTAAAATTATCGCAAGAGTTGCTTGCTGGAGATGGCGGCAGACCCGTACAAGGACTCCAATGATCTTCACCGGTGTTCCGAAACTCTTCAAACATTATGCTGCACTCATCTTCCCATTGAAGACCTTTTTCCTTGAATCTGTGTGCTCCCTTGATAGCCTATAATATAAAGAGAGAATAGATTTTGTTATCACAACATGATGGCTACAAATAAAACATGACAAATAGTACTTGTGTATTGTCAGACCCCATTTCTGGAATCTGTTGTGCATCCTGTATCAGTCCCTGGATCAATAGCTGATACGCACAAGAACACAGATATGATAATCAAAAGCATACTTCGAATAAGTAAGTAAGTATAGTACCTGATTTAAGACCCTTAGTGGCGGTACGACAAGGATTCAGAACCATCCAAGTCCATCCGCCCGACTAATGGTGAAGCAGACAGCGGAAAACATGGCCTAACACCACAAGCAGACTTGAGGAGCAGAACCGAAAACCAACACGTCGTCGTCTTCTACGAAGTCTTCTCCTGCCTAAACCATCAATCGCAAACGCGTGAGTACATAAGGTACTCAACAAGCCCTAACACAAGGGGTAAATGTATGCAAGGATATAACCAAGGTTTAGGCTAGGGTTTATCATATCGGCGAAAAGCCAACTTTATGCAGGGGTTGTTTAAAAGCAAAGCGGTTTGCAAACTACAGTCAAGATTATTATACTTGGTATTTAGTGGGGTTGTTTGGCCTTGGGGGTGATGCAATCCAACCCGCCAGTTCCCAAGTTTTAATACAGGCCGGAAACCAGCGCATGGTTCCACACCGGTGTATTCCAAAAACACGCCAAGGGATAACACACACCGTTATACTAATCTTGTGTGGCCAAAGCTTTCGCGTCGTCCATTGCCGTGGAACGCGGCTATCTAGATAGATTATACACTCTGCAGAGGTTGTACACGATTCTCCACAAGGTACACCTGTCCTCCCTGATATCGCAGTTTGGACAGGCATACTGAGGTCCCGTACCTACTTGGTGTCACCGGCATCCACCCACGGAAATACATCCAACCAGGGGCTTCATCGTATCATATCATATAGAAAGGCCTGAAAAGTATCCACATGCCGAACCCGCTTCCCACTGTCCACGAGTCTTCTCCTGGCTTCCGCTGCAACTCCTGCCTCCGAGTGGGATACCAGGTGAGCACTATAGTAGGGTGTGGTTCCAAATCTTGCCCATACAAGACTTGTGGCTGTACGAAAGGTGCTAGGCCAGGCGGCACAGGAACCGGTCCTTATACGACCGAAGCAGGTATCTTCAATAGCTATCCTCACTGAGGAGTCGCATCCCAGAGATAGCCCTCCCCACTTGAGGACTACCTCGCCTGCTCCAGCCACAATATCCTCACTATCGGGTTGCACAGTCACTAATTACCATCCCACATTATCATATTCACAACACACACCACCAAGTACTCACGCATTTGACACAAAAAGCATGTATAGCAAGATTAAACTAAGTACTCATGTGACAGTCCTAAGCGGCATATAAATCCAACAAATCATTAAAGAATTATGATGTTGGTTTCTAGGTTTAACAATGGAAGCAGGGTAATCGATAACAAGGCACGGCAATAAGCGAGTAATTAGGATATACTAAGCATTTAAATATCATGCAGATTTATAAAGTAGGCTCTAATTAGGAGTATTTGAAATCATAGAATCAATCATGATCAAAAGGGAGTTAGGGCTTGCCTTCACTAAAGTCTTCTTCTTCACGTCCTCGTAATCCAAGTCTTCAGATCCTTCCTTCAAGCTTGGATCCTCTGAATCTTCCTTGAAGATTGTATTCTTCTGGCTCTTCCACGTAGTAACTCAGGTGACCTAGCGCATCAACCATTACGTAAAACAAACTACCGCAAAAGAAATAAAGACGGGAAAGAGGCAAATAAGGTTCAATTAAACTCCAATTAAGGACCGATGGAACATCGAAGAAGGACAAGAGACACAAATCATGTAAGATGCATCAAGTTTTACTTTAGTAAGGTCTTATTATTTTAAGGGACTATTATGGGTAATGCATCATGCACTAGGGCTTTTGATGTAAATGAGGGATGCTAAACACAATGAGGAGTGCATGAGTGTATGTGAAGGTGAGGATAGCGTGTGTGCGTGTTCTCTATACAATTGTGACACTAAGGCTTTATATAGGTCGTAACCTATATAAAGGTTCATGCAACAAGTGTACGAAGTGCAAAGTGTGTTATTTTAACTACTTACCTATATATTAAAGTATTACCTAATAGTGATTAGCTATTATATTATCTATTGAATTAATTACTAAGACTAAGCTACTAGTTATTTGTCATGAGCTGAGCGCATGACAGTGGTACGTGCACGTGATCATGCATGACATGATTGCATGGTTGCAGATAAAACACAGCGATCAATTAAGGACAATTAGCAAATAAATAAGCAATGCTCAATAAATCCGATAAGATCCAATAAAAGGCTGCATAATGAATAACGATAAATCGATAAGGTTTGGTAGGTGCGGGTAGCAACGTTAGGTTAAGCTTGATCGAGCGATGGTTGGGCTAGACTTGGTTTGGAGTTGAGTTGCGATAAAAGAGGTTGCTAAGTTTTGCAGTAAGATGGTTTAGCGAGATGATTAGGTTCAACGTCAAATGGCAAACGACATTTGTGACATGCGGCATTGATGTCGCATGATATGCTAAGAGGCGATTCTAACAAGAGAATGCGGAACTTGGCGTTTTAATGGCTCATAGAATTATTCTAGAGCTTCGAGATCAGTATCAAAGGGTACTACGCGTTTCTACGAACGCGTGAGCGCAAGAATCGCTCAAAACGGAGTTACGGTTGAGAAACTGCGGAGTTTCAAATATCTAGGGGCTTATTTGTAAAAACAGAAAGGTTCTAGGGGCTTACTTGTAATTACAGAAAGAATACAGGGACCTATCTGTAATTACAGAAAAGTTTAGGGACCTCGGTGTAAAATGACAGGGGTCGAAAGGTAATTACAGAAAAGTTCAGGGGTGTTTCTGTAAAAATACAGGACCTAAACAGAACTAAACAAAAGATCAGGGGCTTATGTGTAAAATGTACAGGGCCCGTGGATTTTCCGAATATCTGGATTTATTTTCATGTGGGAAAAGCTATGGACCGGGTTCACGGGAGCGGTGGACCGGGCGGCGGCTGCGGTCCACGGTCCATGGTGGACCGAGCGGCGACAGAGCTGGGTTTGTTGCGGCGGCGTGGCGCCGGAATCCTCGCCGCCGGCGTCTAGGATGGACGGCGGGCGACGAGAGCTCGTCGTGGAGGACGACGCGCGCGATTTCGGGGCTGTGGGTGGTACATGTCGTCGACGGCGGTGAGCGGTGTGGCGGTGCGCGCTCGCCGGAGTTGGCGCGGCGGCGGCGCAAGACGGGATATGCGCGGGATGGAGTTACGGCTGCACTTGCGGGCGCGAGAGGGTGCGCGCGTGCGCGGCAAAGGTGAGGCGCGGCTAAGCTTGGCTGGACGCGGCCAGGAAAGGTGCCGGCGACGAGTCGCACGGGCGGCGACGGCGGCGCACGGCGCGGGGATGTGCGCCGAGAAGAGAGAGAGAAAAGAGATGTGCGGAGGGAGATGGGAGAATGGGGAGCTCACCGCGGGCTCGTCGGAGTCGTACGGGCGTTTGGGACGAGCTGTGGCGACGACGGCGCGCGGAGCGTGGCGACGGCGCTCGACAGTGAGGGAGAGGGAGTGCGACGCGTCGAGTTGCGTCGGCCGAGGGAGTGTGCGACAACGCGGCGAAGTGGGGCGGCAAGGTGTGGTCGCCGGAATCGCCGTGTAGGTGGTCGCGACGAGCTAGAGCGGCTGCGCGAGTGGCGCGTGACGAGGAGGAGCAGAGCGCGCCGGTGCTTGGCGGGGCCGCTCTGGTGCTCTTCGCACGGCATTGCGGAGCGCGGCGAGGCCGAGGAGTGCGGCGGAGCTAGCACGCGGGGAAGACGGGCTAGTGCGTCGCTGGAGAGGGCGAATCGCCGGCGGTGAGGTTGAGATGGAAATGGGGAAAAGCTTTGATTGGGGCTCGGTGGTGCTCGAGGAGGGGAGAGGTGAGTGGGAATCGAAGAGGAGAGTGTGGCGCATCCGTTTATATAGGCAGGGAGGAGAGGGAGAGAGAGAGAGACCGTCGTCGGTCTCCGGTCGTTGGTCGCTCGGGCTAGTTGGCGATGCGACGGCGCGCAGGGGATGGGCTGCCATGCGGCCACTCGCAGGATGACGGGAGCTCGGCATGGCTAAGGGGGGACGAGGCGACGGTTCGAGGCGCCGACGAGGGCTGTCGTCACGGCGGAGTGGGCGGCGGCATGGGCGGCACGGTCTTCCGCCGGCCGAGCAGAGGTAGGAGGTGACCGAGGCGGGGCCCGCGTGTCGGTGAGAGAGGAGGTGATGGGCGGCGAGTTGGGCTGATGGCTGAAGCAGGCTGCTGCTGGACTGATTGGGCCGAGAAAGAGGAATGTGGCCCGTGGCCCTTTGGGAAGAGAAGAGTAGAGGAGAGGGGGAGCGGGCTGGGCTGTTGGGAGGGAGGAGAGGAAGATTCGGCCCAGAGAGGATTTGGAAAAGAAGTAAAGGTTTCCTTTTTCTAAGATTTGAGTTTGATCAAATTTGAATGGGATTCAAATTTGACAAAAGAGAAAACAAAACCTGAAGCACTCAAAATAAAACAATAAACTCCAAGATGCATTATGGTGACATTGATGCATGTTTAAAGTCAATATTCGATTTGAGGTGAAATTTCTACCCTTGAAACAATTTATTTTATTTGTTTGTAAAATTCAAATAGGTTCATATTTTTAGTGAATTTTAAATGGGAGCAAACACTGGAGCATTCATTTTATATACAAAATTTTCATATTAAATCTAGGTTTGAATATTTTAGTGATTTGATTTTGAAAATTCATGGCAAGGTAAGATGGACGAAAAAGTTAATTTTTTACTGATTTTGCTTTTTTAATTTGCTTGGATTTTTTGTGGTGTTACATGTATGACACTTACTGCAATGTCTTGGTACACTATTCTTCGGCATGTCAATATTTTGATGACTTGCATCCCTCCTAACCCGTTTGCTTAGTCAACTTCTTCCAAATGCCGTAGTCGACCTTTAACCGATCCCATTTGTTCTTTAACTTTTGTGTATGAGAGACCGGTCTCCTCTTTGAACTTTGCCATCACATTTTTTGTATCCAGTCTTGCTCAAATGTGCGCCCTGAACGATTACCAGCTTTACATTCCTCCGCAAACAGCTCCCACACTATTCTAGTGTCATTTCTCATCTTTCAATCTGCCACACTGTTGCCAACCATAGAAACATACAAACAGCGAGCTAGTCAAGTATTGTACAATTAAAAGTTTCAGAATTGTTCACTAGGGACAATTAAGTTTCAGCTCGCACACTATTAAGTTTCAGAATTCTTCAGCGTAGTTCATAGGGACAATTAAGCACATGATAACAGTCAAAACAAGATAATCTAGGTAACCAATTAAGATTCAATATTGTTCATGGGCACTACTAAGCTTTGGATTATATGTTCAAGTCCACAGCTGTCACCTTGTATCTTCCATGTCCACGCCGCTGCGAGAGAAGGTGGAATGGGAGGCCTTCCTGCTCGTCCACCTCCTCGACGACCACCTCGTCCACGTCCTCCCGTCGACCACCACTGCTGCACCTCCTTCATTCACATTCTCGTCATTTGTTGCTGGCGCCGAATGACCGCCTGCCGAAGCTCCACCTGACAAACATGCACCGGCCAGCATGTCACCTTGCAACAAATTAGCCACGCCCGCCAACAATTCCTGGAATCCACCCGCGCCTCCCACGCCGTGCCCACCTGGCCACACGCCGGCGGCCGCGCCACCCATGCCGGGGGCGCTGGCCACGCGCCTGCGGCCCGCGCCACCCATGCCGGGAACGCCGGGCCACGGCCCCGCCGCGCCCCCGGCCCGAGCGCCGCCTGCCACGTGCCCTTCCCCCCTCCTGTCCCCGGCCCTTGCCACGCGCCGCCTGTCCACGCCCCCTCCTCTGCCCGACCGTCCCCACCTCCCTACGCCTCCTTTCCCTTGCACCCTCCGCTCTTCTCCTCTCCCCACGTCCCCCGGGCCGCTCGCCTCCTTTACCAGCCCTCCTCGCTTGGCCCCTTTCCAGCCTTTGCCTGCCGACACTCCCGGGTCCCGACGAAACTGTGCTCCAGGTCCGGGGCTGAAGCCCGCTGTAGCCGCGACGCCGCATCCCGGAAAGGCGGACGACCCGGCCGCCGATCCATCTCTGGAGCCAAATCGCCATGTACAAGTTGGGGAGAATCTTCTTCTTCAGCCGTCCCTCCTCCCTCCAGATCCGGCAGGGACACCTCCTCCCCAGCTGCAGACGACGGCCGGCGTAGAGGATTCATGGCGGCGGCCGACACGAGCGAGAGGGAGAGATGGCGGGCGCGAGAAAGGGATAGAGGCGCGGGTCACGGGAGGAGGCAGGCGCGGGGTCACGGGGAGAGGAGCGGTGGTAGGACGCGTAATTTCGCACCAAAGTTGAAGGGCATTTCTGTTCCGAGGCGTGTGGGAAAGATTCGTGAGCCGGAATAAGCCACAAATTTCGGCTTTGGTCCGGCAGTTCATTCTACGAAAGCGCTTTTCCTTCAATTCCGCAAAAGCACTTCGTCTGGAAGAGTGTTTGGCGTGGCTTTTCTCTTTCTTTTCTCTATAAGCTGGTGGTGAAGCTGCTGCAAAGCAGCAGCCAAACACGCCCTTGCAACTGATTCCCACCTCAAATATCGAGATTCGAATATTGAGAATACATATACTAAAGAATCAAACTAAATTCAGGCTATCATTGCAAGCTGAACAACAGAATTACGTAAGTTTTTTACCAGCTTGCGCACAAGCTCAACATGAACACGGCACCACAAACCGTCTGAACAATTCAAGATAAAAAGGCCCTTAAAAACATAGGAAATATACTAAAACCGACACCCAGCTCACTGATGCTAGGGAACGGCCCAGCATATACTATAATGATACAAGATGATTTCACCTGGACTGAAAAGACCGCTGCCTGTACATTGGCATTTTTTAGTTTGTCAAGCTCTCGTTGAAAGCTCTCTTGATCCATCTTCTGTAGAGGCTGCAACCAATACTACAGAAATACACAAATTTTTAATGTAATGTGTGACTGAGAAAAAAATGAATTTTCCTTAATTACACAACTGTATGTAACTACTAGGATGTAAATATTGCTGCCAATGGCTAACTGAAAAGGTAAATTGTTCAAACTTATTTTCCATAGCTCCACTGGTAACAACAAACTTGTTCGAGAGAATACTTAGATATCAATTGTCCATATTAATTTTCAGTTACATTGATATATTTGTGCTTTCATAGCCAAAATATGTACAGGGTTTCAGTTGGCATGAGGTCGAGATTTGAATTTTAATTCCAGAACCTCATTTAGCTAATAGGTCTGTTAATAAAATCTTTCCTGGACTGAATTTACAATTAGAGTTCGTTAGATATAAGCATGGCAAGTTAAAACAGAAATAATGCAGTGTGCTGCAAACTGTGTTGTCATGTACTACTTCCGCCCTTATATTTTTAGTAGAGTATGATTCACCCTGTATTGCAAGTCTCACAGTTTAATGTTCCGGAATACACAGACCGTCACACCAAAAAAACATGTCAGACAAATTTAGGAGATGCGATCCCTTAAACACAGTACACAATCCTGAAACGAACGAACATATACCACAATATATATCTCATTAATTCCAAAGAGTTAAAACCATGATGATCATACTATGTTGGTGCCGCACATGTTGCACCAACTCTTACTCCGTCACCTGGATAGGCTGCTCCCAATGCTGCACAAATCAACAATATATTGAAATAATATCAGCTGATTGCACACAACGTTTTCTGATAGCACAACATAAGTACCCAGGTGCAAACTTAAGTACCTTTTCTCTCATATAAGAACCTAGTGCAAAAAAATGAACTGGATTTCTCTATTACATATTAAGTCTCAAAAAAGTCGTCAGCCCAAGTTTTCAGCCGAGTTTTTCAGTTTCAGACCCTTCTTTTCGTTTGGTCTTATAAATGTCGAATCAGTCTTGTTCACATTCAGGGCATGGTCTAGCGGTAGAACTTTGCTTTTGCTCCTCACAGATCCGAGTTCGAATCCTGCACATGGCATCTTTCTTTTTTTTTTCCTTTTTTTTTAGGCGAATTCACAGAATCGTGCATGAGGAACAGAGGACGAAGGAGACTGGAAAAAAATTATAGTTAAAAATTATACCACGAATTATGAATTAAAATTTAGCTAAATAGGTTTTGTTAAGCATTGTTTGGATTACTTAAAATACTTCCAGATTTGATAAATCCTTGGTACCTAGAATAAGAAGGTTTATTATTACCCCCGCCCGTAGCAACGCACGGGCAAAGTGCCAGTTTTTACATAGTATCCCATTGTACATGCTTAAATTGGACACAATAGGCAACGAGCGGCTTGCTAACCAACAAGCAGCCAGGGCTAGCGCTGAATTCTTACCTACAGTTGTTGGATTAAGAAGTGAGGGGGAAAATGTTGTCTTTGATTAGCATCAATATGCTCACATATATGTTTCTTGTTAAAACACATTGACATATTATAGCCACGGAACCAAAAGGGTTGAAACGGAAAGAAGTTCAAGTTTAATAATTCTAGCTAATTTAAATATTGGTCCATACTAAAATGAAATGTTGAATAGGCGTACTACAATTCTAAATGAAATTGCAATAGTACTCCACTTTCATAGTCGTGCTATATTGTTATGGAATATACATGTACCATCATCAATAATTTATTCAATATGAATATTACAAAATTAACAAAAATTAAGAAGGGATATACTAGCTGAGGTTAAAGACAAGGCGGCAAATACCTGGAGTGTAGAAGCTCAACTAGGGAAAAATGTCATAGACGTGCCTTTGTCCTTGCATACGTAGCTCACTTTGCAAGACTTCAGATCAAAAGTAAAGATCTCATCATTTACGCGCAGAAAAAATATAGCAGTTCCGTGTGCAAAGCCAGCCACATCAAACTTTGTGTAGGCATTAGCAGGGACCACTTTCTTGAAATCAATGACCCTGCTTTGTGCCCATCCTACGTGTCCATCAGGACTAGTCTTTCTCCGACCATAGGTAGAGTTTGTCATTCTTCACATTGGCGAATCGTAATCCGCCGTCCTCTGTTGCCACGAGAATAGTGTGTTCGTAGTGCCTTGATGTTGGAGGATTGATCACAGACATTCCTTGTTTTGCCAATTTGAATTTTAGGAATGATTTACTATACCGAAACTTGAAATAGAGCGCATTCCCCACGAGGGCACTGTTTGGCCGCCAAGGCCAATCAATAGGTCCGCCGACGAGGTTCTGAGACATGGGGACATGGCTGGCTTGCTCCAAGTGCCAGCTTCCGATGAGTAGGTGTAAGCATAAATATGATGAGGTACGGTGACCACGAGCACAACAGCGAAGGGCCCACGGTTGCAGTCAAGGTGGTCGCAGTTGCCGCTGTTGGCACATAGCACAGATGCGTTCCAGCTGCAGAAAGGTTGAAGGATTCAAGTAGCAAGGGCAGTTCTCTTTGCTCGTCTGCGATTGGGTCCCAGAGGATAGGGGCATTCCTCCAGGGACCCCCCAAATCACGGGGGCTCCTAAGTAGTAGTACGCGGCCATGGCGAACGTCGATGACATCAAAGTTGTGACGTTCAGCAATCGGCGGGCAAGATGGGGCGCGGCCAAAGGTGGAATCTGCAGCTGAACGAGAGTAGAGGATGCCCAGCATCGGGGCGTGCGGTGGAACACACGAAACCTGCGGCGGAAGCCGGCGTCGGAGACGAAGCGGGGACTCTGCCAGAGTGCCAGGTTGGCAGAGCGGAACTCCGTTTTCTTTCCATGGATGAGCAAATTCCCGTTTGCTCTCGTTCGTTGCCGTTTTACTAATCTTCTGCGGCTCAAATTCCTAAATCAACACTAACTAGTTACGATCGATCTGAAAGGCTCA